>JAMQGT020009644.1:0-11013 GCA_024447675.2 Pterophyllum scalare | reverse complement strand
CATTGTCATGTTTCACTGTTGGGATTGTATTGGGCAGGTGATGAGCAGTACCTGGTTTTCTCACACATACCGCTTAGAATTAACACCAAAAAGTTCAATCTTGGTCTCATCAGACCAGAGAATCTTATTTCTCATAGTCTGGGAGTCCTTCATGTGTTTCTTTCATGCATTTTTGAGATCATCCATGACTGCAGCAATATTAGTGACCTCAGCACCAAATACGTACACAAATCAAAACAACCACCACACACTTTCATACTGACATTCTGACAGGTTTCCAGATGTACTTTGAACTACTGAACTGAATCCAACACCTTGCTATTTTTGCTACAAAATGCATATTAACGGAAAATTAAGGACAAATTAATTACAGTGCGAGGCATCCACGCAGGCCAGTATCGAAGAGCTGTGCCAGCAATCGGTCCACTTGCAGGAGTCCGCCTTGCACCACCTCAAAACATAAAGCACAGCAACAATTGCCTATTGTATATATATGAACTTATGCTGATGTGTGCCATCTCCAGGCAAGAAAAGAAATGATGATTGCCTTCAATGCGAACTCCTTGATGCTTTAACCTCATGTTTGTGGCTTTGCATCCTAGGAACACTAACCATTAAAAAAATTTGAAGGCAAGAAAGGAATCCATGGTTCAAAGGTCAAAGTTCTGACTGGTATTCTCGCTTGTTTCTCATACAGAAATCAGTGCTTCTGTTTTTCCTTGTGCAGGGGGGGGGGAGTGAGTTGTGGGATTTTTGACAGTTAGCCAGACACACATCAGCAATTACGAAATCTTTGTCCATGTACTGTTACATAGATGAAGTACTGAATAATGAATAGCGCACAAAACCATTCTGGTTTATATATATTTATGGTTTCTAGTGAATCAGGAAATATGGGGGGAAACAGGGGAAAAGACCCACTAGTAAATAGTGTGAATTTGATCTGTGCCATCCCAGGAATACAGACTGCCTCAAGCATGCACTGCAGTTCCTCTTTATGGGCAGTGCTGTTAACAGTGAGCATGTTGACTTCCAATCAGCTGCCAATCTTGTCTAATGGCAGCAGCACCTGTGGGAAAAAACAACAGTCAAAGCAATTTAGTATCTCCCAGTGGCAACTCACCAAGTTCAAGTTCATAATCTTTCACACACACAATATTAACATCTGCAACAATTTAGCCCAAGTGCATTTGCAGGCTTTGTGTTTGTTTTCATATGTGTGTGCGTGTGTCTCCATGTGTGTGTGAGTGAACACGCAAACACACAACTGCAAATGTTTACTATTTGTCTGTGTAGAGGAAGTCTGAGGACACACTCACGGGTGGTTGAGTAATAGGCGCTGGTGCTCTGCCAGTGCCGCACGCCCTTGTTCATGAATTATAAAACCAAGAGCAATTATGGCTTTTACAGAAATTAACCAAAGCATGCTGGATGCAGCTGTAATTGGGTCAGTGGTTACTTCCTGCAACACACCTGGGCTTGCAGTAAATGCTGGGTATCAATTATGAATGGCTCCTGTCCTACCCAGAGTGTGTAGCCACTGCGGCTTAACACAGCATATACAAGTAGATTAACATACACATGATGACTGTAATAATGTCCTTGATTATGCCTTTGTGTCTCTTCTTCACATTGTGTCTGTGTCTCTGTGGGGATTTCAGGGTCAAAGAAGATGAAATATATGCTTCACTCTTTTAATGTAGTCATTCTGATTCACTCCTATTACAAACAGTTGGGTTAATTCTTATGTAGGATTTGGGTCAGTGAGTGGATCTGATGGATGTGTGAGATATGATGCTGGCCACTGATCCCGTCAGTGGGAAGGGTCTCTGCAAATTAACACAAAGGAATCGCCTTCCTATAAAACCTTCCTCTCCTTGTGGGAATGGTCTGTTGTAGGACAATGAGAGGGGTCACTGACTGGTTCGATTGTGACCGTTATGTGAATTATATGCTGTGGCCTTTGCGGTCATCATATCTCAGTCCAGTTAAATATTTATGGGATGTTTTGGACTGATGTGTTACGAAGCACTTTCCACCACTATCAAGACACCAACAGACCGCTGTGGACAGACATGGACTGACTCTACCTGCAGTGTCTGGCATCAAATGGGAGCAAGCTACCATTGTTTGCGCTGTTGTTGGTCCTTCAGCCAGTCAAGGAGCAGAGAGGCTGTATGATGAATAATCTTTTTTTTTTAAGGAAAAGTCGTGCAATATGAGATGAGAGAGTTTTATTTAAACAGAGTTACATGATTTTTAAAATGCCAAGGGGTCAAAATGATCCCCTTGGTGGTTTTAATATTAAATACCCACAGAAGGTATTCAGGAAGAGTTGAAACATAAGGGCAGCAAGACACAGCTGAAACTAATCAAGGCCAATGAGACAAAGGACTCAAAATAAAACAGCTAACTAACCAGGAGATACCCAACACAAGGATGAAGACTTGACAACGAGACACAAGAGGATACCGGGTGGTGGGAACAAACTAAAGCACAAAGGAAGAGATATAAATACTCTAAATGTGACACATGCAAAATGTGTGGCCACTTGTGTGTTAATCTTTTCATGTCATTTATTTAATTTGTTTATCTGTGATTTCCAGCAATATTTTTGGAAACATGACCGATATTTGTGTTGGTTTATTGTGCAACATGGACTATAGAGAAGGACAGTAAAGTTGGAGCAACACCTCAGGTGGAACTGTTGATTCCAGGGAAGATGCACCCCGGTTGCTTTAGGGGGTGACTTTCCGCCCACTAATCAGATGCAATCCGGAAGGCAAACCGAGCGCCCTGCGTCTTCACTGCTCCTGAACCTTACCTGTATTTGCAGGTTAGTACTTGGTAAAAAAAAATGATACCACTGTCTATCATTTGGAGAAAAGTTTATTCTGCCTGGAAAGTTTGTAAAGTCGCATACTTTTACACTGGTGAGCCGCAGCCGGAGGACGGGCTCCGCAGACCGCTAGCAGATAAGTCGCGGTAACGTTGCAGTGTTGTGGGTCGTTTGCCCCGAGTGTTGTCTTGCAGGAGTGTCACTGTACGTTTATTTGCTTTACATGATGGTGTCCACCCGCACACCTTACTGTTTAGAAGAGTATGTTTAAGATGTTTTGGCACTTTAAGTAAGGTTAAGTCTGAATGAATGTATGAATGTTTCATGTTATACAGGACTATGTTTCATTTTCACAGTGCTGTTCAGAGTGTGTGATTAATTGCTTAGTTTTAGTATCCAGAACAGATACAGTGTGTACTGTAAATTTGAACAGCTAAAAGCATCTGTTTTAGATACAGCTGAGAATGACTGTAAGTATAGACATGTAGTAGCTTTTCATTGCTTTTATCCCACCTGCACAGAGAGGTTGTACATTGAAGATACCGGAGTGTTGTGTGAACACATTTACTTTTATGCTTAACTGTTGAAAATACGGACGTATGTGAATTGTAAGGACACTGGAACTGAAAGAAAGTAATGCACACACGAATGTTGTTAATGGTTATTGAAATATGAATCAGATGCAATCTGGAAGGCAAACCGAGCGCACTGCGTCTTCATTGCTCCTGAACCTTAGCTGTATTTGCAGGGATTTCATTTTTGTTAAGGTGGCACCACTCCTGGGGCCCGTAACATAAACATGAACAGAAATCAGATTTCATCTTCAACTGTAACCAAAGTAACAAGAGATAAAGATTAATAATTCTGAAACCTAAACACAAGGTCATAATGAACTCAGCCTGAAAAGATCTAATAAATGAATGAGGACACAAACGCATAAGGAGCTCAAAACCCTGCGACTCTTATGAAACAAACAGGAATCGCCTACAAATAAAACTTAAACTGGCTACAAAATCTGGCTACAAAAAAGTGAGGCGGATGCACAAAACACATAATCAAAACCAGGGAGTCCGTACTGTAATTACAGAAAAGATGGGATAGGCCCCAGCCTTCCTGAGATGGATAAGTGACTCACAACAAAGCTCACAGACCTGTGTTTCCATTAGCATAACTACATGTACGTTCTTCAGATCTGCTCTCATTTATTTGTTTTTGTTGTGATCAGGTTATGTCAGATGAGCTTAAAAAAAAAAAAAAAGACAACACTCAAGTTTGATGTATATTTGCAGCACCGTGTAGATGTGGTCTCCCCAGCATCAGACAAACATTACCCAAAATATAAACACTTGGATTTATTGTGAGAATTTTGCTTTTTTCTTATTACTATGACTCACTAACTCGTGCTGTTTACAGTGCCAAATGTTCCCTTTCATTCCCCATTGATATTACACCTACACCAAGAACTTCTCTTAAAATCAAGACAAAGTGAGACCATTCAGCAGACTTGGATATTTTGCGGTGTCATTTTTGTTCATGTGCGATGTGTGTCATGACACTAGACTTCCAGAACCATATCCTGCACCCACTAAACTGCATAAAAAAGCATGTGGAATTACACTTAATCATGCAGCATAGGTTTAACATAATGGCTTTCTGTGATGTTAATGTAACTTTCATGTAGCATTTGGTGAAGGCTGCGTGAACTACACCACCACGCACCACAGTACAGCTACTATATTTTTATCATTAATTATGCATTGAGGAGTTACAGAGCCTTTGATATTTGAGTGAATGTGTTTAGCAACGGCTGCACATCTGCATGTGTAAACACCTGCCAAAGGAGGAAAAAAAAAAGCAGTCTAACCCCAGGCTCACTGAAAAAAATATGTCAAATATAGTCAAGTGTTGTTCACCTAGAAAGCCGAGACCCTGAGGAAAGTTTCCATATTTAAATGTTTAATGAATTCTTGTTTATAAAAGAGCTATTAGACAGTTTTAATTCCCCCACAGCTGCAGCGTGTAAAAGCAAACAGGCAAAAATGGATGCTTCAAATAAAAGTTGGTTCAAATAATATTTCTTAACATACAAAAATCAGAGTTTCCGTTTCAAAGCCTTTGCTTGAGTAATACTCTCAAACAACAACAAATTAGATGCCACAATAGCACAAACGACCCCGGCTCACACGTCCGCTTTAAAGCTGTTAAAAGAGAATCAGGTGATGAGCAGACAGCTGAACAAACTGCACAGTCACATCGAGGTGGATTTTTCCCAACGATTGCTTTGGTGTTGCTTTTACTTTGCAGGTAATAGTGTGATTAAATTAGTGCTGGGTTTCAGGTCTGGTATTAGGTCTTGACAAGCAAAATCAAATCAAATATTTTTAGATGTTTAAATGTGAAATTAGAGAGGTCATTTCATCAGGCTGGCAAAAATGCAGACAGTGTGTAGACAGGTCAGGCGATTGCATCACTACCTGCAGCTAGGAGTAATATTTGTATATCATACTAATCTGTCCAAAGTTATGCACGACGTGACCGACCGGTCAGTGAAACTCAGATTACTGCAAACAGAAACCCGGAAGAACTTCTTGTGTCTGAAATTGTGTCCCCGACTGGATTTATTTATGTATTTATTTCCAAATCTCAGGAGATCGACTGAATTCTAAAATCCACAAAATCTATCTCATTTTTTTTTTTAAATTATTATTTCATTTCAGTTTTGCAGAGGGATAAATTTTGGTTCAGGTACAAGCTGTGATAAAATTATATATATAAAAAAAAGTTGCTTAAGGTGGCTGCTGTATTACAGGAGTGGATATTGTAGAAAAATAAATATAATATATTTATAATGAGCATTTTATTGATTTACTTTCAGCAATTGGTTTAATTAATTTTGGGAGATATGCTACATTAGGTAAACACAAGGCAAGCTTCTTGAATCACAGATTTAATTAAAGAAAACATCGGCACAGGTGCACAGATCGGAATAAAATATAATACAAACCACAAACATTCACTAATAAGACAAAAAGAAGTTTTGAGAGAAGCTACCAGTGAACCATGGGCTCATTTATTCAGAGTAATTATGCCAAGATACAGTGAGCAGTGTAATTTGGCAGTGATATATTGATGTTTAAAAATGTCACTGCCATAAGTTTTACTGATCCATAAGAATCACTTTAAAAAAAATAAACATGCAATTGATAACACATCTACATTATTTTAACCGGCCTGAAAAGATTAATGTTACTCCCTCTGCTGCTCATGAAGTTTATTATATCCACAGGTTTCTTTGAGTTAAGTCTGTGCCTCTGTGTACCACCACAGTGGATGTTAAATCGCAAACGAGACTGAAGTTCAGATTTTTAGTTTCGAGGGGTTTGATAAAGGCTTTTCATTAATCACAGGCATGTTATTATACATTGTCAGAGGCCCAAGCATAATTGGATAATTGACTAACGGGCAGTTTTGTTGCCAGGTGACACCTGTTACCGCATTAAACAGATAAAATATCTGCAGTGTTAAACTTGCGTTTTGTGTGCGTTCAGTGTAACTCTCAATACAAGGTCCAAAAGTGAAAAACCAAAAACTTGAACAAAATTAGTATAAAGGTTTTTTTTTTTTATTTTATCATTTTTTATACTGTGATCTTAGGTCCACTCTGTTAATACAGTGTGCCAAAATGAAAAAAAAACCCAAACTGTGCAGTCACACCTGTGAGGTTGTGCTGAAAAGAAAGGAAAAAGATACCAAACAAGAGAAGGTGAACAGCTTTAAAGGTGAAATCTAAACGTAAAGTAAGCTGCGAGTTTATCCCAGCTGCCATAGTGGGAGAAGTGGGGTACACCAGTCTTTCTTTATCATATGAAATGATATCGTCTAATTGTTATGAGTCAAAATGCTGTAAAAGAACCAAAAGCGGATTTATCAGCAATCAGTTTGAATTGCTCGACAGTTCCATGCAGCACATTAGTGCGTTTGTGGTCAGTTAGGAACTCCTCAGAAATACTGGTAATAAAAATAAATAAATTCTTTTAACCACGTGGTTAAAATACACCGATAACTGTTTGGTTATGGACATGTGTTGCACGCCATGCCTTCTCACTCTGTCTTAATAAAGAGACACAGGGTCAAAAAGGAACTAAGTAAAAAGGCTTTCGTCATATCCATCTGAAAACTACTTTTCCACTAAAGACTTACAAGAGCTGAGCTGGCAGAAAGCGAATAATTTTAGTTGTACGTCTAAGAATTTCATCTGCGTACAGGGAGTGAAATGCTTCTCAACAGATAAACTAGGGCCAAGACCTTCATTGATTTTAAAAAGATAATAAAAATTTGATTCTGTTGGTAGATTTCAGGGCACTAAACAAACTTGGAAGTTACCGTTTTCTTCAGACTGGAATCATATAACAGACGTGTGCAGTGAGTTCAGCGTTACATTTTATTGCCGAAAAGAATTAAACGGGAATATAAGTTAGAGTTCACTAAATGGGTTCGGCGTCGAGCTTCACGTGTAAACAAACAAACTGTGCAGGAATTCCCAGCCGAGTGGATCTGCAGGTAGTCCCAAACGAGGCTCCTGGCAGGATTTTGGCGCCTTCTCCACAAAGTGCATCTACTGCTCTCAAGTTGTGCGGGTATAAAACTTTGAGGTCAAATATAACTAAAGATTTCTTCTCTACAACAGTGTTTTTCTTTCTAACAGAGGCAACGCTAATAGACTATTTTTCACATGTGATCCCATATTTAAATGACATTAATGAGATGGCAATATGCAAGCAATATGTCAGGAAGAATTTGGCTTAGCAGCAGTGACATTTGAGAAGTTACTGAATCCAATCAGTGTTGATAGGGGGGGGGGGGTTAGTGGCAGGATATGTTACTGTAAGCATTTAAAGCTGCACTGCTCTGTAAAGGAAAATGGGAATCTCGATTAATTATCAGTAGGCCCTGGAGGGAGGCCACTAGTGATGGACAGGCTGTAGATATCAAATATAATTAGTTTTAGCAAATTAAAGTTTCGCTAATTGATTATAATAACAATAATGGTAAAGCACAACAATCCTGAAACTATTTTGTAACCGCACCATCAGAAACCCCAGCACCTTTAAAAACTATATTTCAGCATTAATGCTGGCCACGTCACCCAGTGTCTCAGCTCAGTGTCTGCAAAGCTGAATATCCTTCACTTCATTTCCAAACTAAATATTGTTAACATCAAGGTTGCTCTAAAAGAAGATGTGATGTTGAAGGTCCCGCGACAACAGGCCAGCTCTGAGACCAGATACGTTGTCTTTTTTACAGTCCAAGGCAAACACAACTGTCATGTTTCACAAAATTCATGCATTTACATAAAGATGTTCATCTCATAGATGGCACATATACTATAGTGTAGACAGATAGTGCCCAAGTCTGTGAGTAAGTCCAGGTCTTCTACACAGCGCTTAGAGAATGAATATTTCCACTTAATAAATCTATGAAATGTGTAGTGATTTTTTGAAGAAAAGCCTCCTATTTTAATTCAAAGAAGCCCCAAAAGAAGTACAATATTTTACCTTCTGTGTGTTACCTCTGGGGGGTACATTACAAGATTCCCACAGGATGCTTTGAGAGAGTAAATGCATTAACAGAAGCATGCTTTGAAGAACAGTAATAAGTATGGGATAGGTGAAACTAACACTACATTTAATTAAATTAGAAGTTTAATTAGCTCCTGCTTTATTTTGCTGGTAGCAGCTGCTAAAAGCATGTGCACCGTGTAGTTCAAAAGGGTGAACATTTTTCAGTGCTTGCACAGCAATAACATCTTCATAGATAAACATCCTGGACCTAAGCCTGAGGAGGGATCACCGTGAGTGTGACAAATATACACACCACTGCCTCCACCAACCAAACCTTTTACTCGAGCTGTGAAAGACGCTGTACAAAAACCACACCTGAATTTTCTGCACGTCTCCTTAAGCAGTGGGGTACAGCAGGCACTTATATATGAGTGTGTGTTTATTTGGTATATGTAATGGCAATGCAATCAAATAAAATTAACCTGATGGAAAAAAGGCAGAGGAGGGACGTTTTGTATTATATTTTTTTATAAATTAGCTTTCTGTGAATTCACTGTTATTATATAAAGTAGTCTGAACTACAGTACAGAAGTTTTGACCCCCTTTAAGGAGCACATTTTTTTTCTTTTTTTGTGTGTGTAGGGGTCTTGAAGAACAATACTTGCAGTCCAGTGTGTGTACTTGACCATTACTTGATATGATTCATTTAAATTTCTGATCAAAAATGGCCATCAATACGTATGTAGTAGGTCCTTAGAGGTAAAACGGTGAGAATCTGTAAAACAGGGTGGGGGTCTGTCATGTTGTGGGGCTGCATTTCAGTCAGTAGTGTTGGGGGTCTTGTTAAAACTGATGGAATCATAAATGAGTACCATCAGATTTTGATCCACTGTCCAATATTGTCTGAAAAGCATCTGACTGGCAACAGCTTCATTTCTGAGCATCATAAGGATCCTAACACAGTGCCAGTGCAGTCAAAGCATACCTGGAGAGAAAAGCACACAGTGGAACACCATCAGTCATGGGCTGACCTCCTCCAGAGAAGGACCCTCACCATTACTGAAACATTAATGGATGATCTTGACGAGGAATGGCACAAAAGGCAGACAGCATCAAAGGGAGAGCTTTTGGACGTCCTTCAAGAATCCTGGAGAACTATTCCTGAACAATTTAATGAAATTACAAGATTGCATAACACAGTTTAGGCTGCGTTTAAGAATAAATGTGGTAATGCCAAATACTTACTGTTTTTGCCTTATATACTGGATTTCCATTTATGTTTGAACATATTTCAATAAATCAGTGGACCCATTTTCCGAGCAAAATCCAGACTTGACAGCACTGTACTTTTATTGATCACTTACTCGTAATAAATTTGCAAATAGTCTCTTCAGAGCGTTTTTGCCTGCACTGACTTTTAATCCCTTAGAAGCAGTTTTTTTGTAAAACTGGAGGCATTCTCTGCTACAATTATGAATGTGTTGAGTGCATAAAAATATTAAGCTTAATACTTTTCAGAGAAAAGTATTAAACTTAATCAATTCATTGTAAGAAGAGATGTCACATAATGTTAGACCCTTGATCTTATTCTAATAGTAGATTTCACAAACTGCCTGCCAGCGAAGTAGCTGCTGTTAAGGTCGTAGTGCGCTAAATAAAAGATGGTGTGACACTGGGAGAAATGAAATTACAACAACAAAAGAGCTAATAATTAAAAGGAGAGAGAGAAGCATTCTAGGTTTGTTATTCATCATGATCTACATTCTTTTAATAGTCATTAATTTAATATTCACATTTTGGATCTGTTACCTGCACAATGATTTTTGGTTTGCTTTTTTTTTTGGTTTTGTTTTTTGTGCCATTGTCAAAGAGAACTAAAACACTCATCTGATTTGACAGGAGCATAACAAGCATTTCAATTAGAGCCTTCAAGTTATTTTTGCAAGCTCAGTGTTTGCATGGTTTTATCTGCGCTCTGCGGGCACCGTGAATGTGCTGCTCTGGGCCTTGGATAGAAATCAGACTCTTAAGTAATACAACTGCAAACAAATCCGGCGGATGCAAGATCTCAAATTTTTAACGGTACTAAGCTAATAGACATAATTTCCACATTTCCGATGCTCAGTTCGAGCACTCTATCACACAAACTTCATTATGGATCAGTGTCTTAACCTGCAGCGAGGGAGACCTGGTCCTCCAGCATAAACCTTGAACTAGTGCGTTCAGTCATTGAGATGCATGGTAAGCATGCATATGCTTCAGCGTGTGCCTTGCCTCACCACCTCCACAAAGCATTGTTTCTCTTGCTGTGTTTTGAGAAAAGCTCACCTTGAGCTGTTCATCTGTTTCTATGGTGATTCTGCTTTTGAGTTTTCTCACTTTTTTCACTTGTGTTGGTATCATGCAGGTGTTTGCTTTTTTAAAATTACTTAATCCAATAATATTTACATTAAAATAGCCTAGCTATGTGAAATTGGTAACATGTGTCACTTTTAACATGTGCCAACTGACAGGCGTGTTGTGAATCGATATTTGATTTGCAATTATGTAACCGTGCTGATGTCTAAAAGAGCACTTTTGACTTTTTAAAACTTTTCTTTCCTTTTCCATGTG
>JAMQGT020009643.1:0-30319 GCA_024447675.2 Pterophyllum scalare | reverse complement strand
GTTTGTTTTTAACAAAGTTCATGGTGGAGAATAGCTGCTCACATGTGTATGTGGATCAGAAGATCGACAGGACTCCAAATTCATATTTCTTCATGTTTATGTAGGTGTCGGGGATGGAGTGGCCTTCTGACAGGTAACATCTTCGAGATCATCTGTCAAGCGTTTGAACTTGGACACCCATATATCATTTTCGGCTATGTCAGCCAGCTCCAGCTCAAGATCAGGTTGACTTACATTTGCAAATGCAGTCACATTTAATAGGGTTGGATCAACGGTCAGGGGAGTGACAGGGAAAAACAATGTGTTTTTTTTCCTCTCTGAACTCACAGAATCATTTCCCAAACCATGCTTGCATTGTGGTAATTGCAGTCTGCAAATACTCGCAATTTATCACCTTGTGAGCTTGTTTGAACTCCTTTCAAGACAGGAAGTGAGACAGTGTGCCTTTCTGTAAATCTTTGGCAAACACTGCCAGCTTGCACTCAAACACTAACACCTCCTCCAGCATGTGTAGCGCTGTGCCTCCTCTCCCCTGAAGAGTCGTATTCAGCGTGTTCAGGTTCGCTGTCATGTCCACCATGAAGTGCAGCTTTTCCAGCCACCCTGGCTGTTCCAGCTCAGGAAAGGTGAGCCCTTTGCTGCTCAAGAAAGTTTTCACCTCTCCAAGACATGCAGCAAAGCGTTTCAGCACCTCTCCTCTGGACAGCCACCGGACTCTGTTATGCAGCAGGAGATTAGAGTGCGTGTTCTCCACCTCATCCAGTAATGAACGGAATTGATGGTGATTTAAACCTTTTGCCATTATTTTATTGACAATCTGAATGACAACATTCATGACCTCTGTGCATTCTGGAGGAAAAGTTTGGGCGCACAATGCCTCTTGGTGCAGGATGCAGTGAAATGTCAGCAGCTTTCTGTCCAGTGACTTCTGCAGTAAGGCCACAAAGCCCTTGTGTGCTCCGGTCATACTCTGTGCCCCATCAGTAGCCACTGACACCAGGTAGGTTGTTTTTATTTCTTTGGCTCTTAAACAGCCAAGCACAGCCTCACAGATGTCCTCCCCCGTGTCTGGCCTTTTAGTGGTATCAACTCAACCATTTCTTCCTGTGGTCCATCAGAGTTCACATATCGGCAGAAAAGCGCTATTTGTTCAATGTCACTTATGTCTTTTGACTCGTCACAGGCGACTGAGTACGCTGCAGCTGAATTGATGTCTTTAATTTGCTGTTTTGTGATATTTTCTGCCATTTATATGGTTCTATCTTTGACAGTCTTCACAGAGAGAGGCATCACTCTGATTTTCTGCACAATTTCACTCTTGTTTTTAAAGTCCGCAAATAGATGTTCTGAAATCTTAATGAATGACTCTTTCATATATTCTCCATCTGTGAACCCTGAGTGGCCACAAAACTTGCATAGGTAGTTGAATTTGCAGACTTCATCCATTTCTTGAATTGATTTTTCCTCAGATCAGCTTTCCGCTTCAGTTCCAAAACAGCTCATTTTCTCTCTTCTCCCTCCGGATATTTTTCAGCAGAGGCGGTGTGTTTATTTTGGAAATGTCTTCCGACATTTGATTTTTTTATTGTTGGCCAGTTTCTCACCACAAATTAGGCATACTGGTAAGCCACTCTCATCAGAGGTAAATGCAAATGAATCCACCCAGGCATCATTAAATGTTCTGTTTTCTTCAGATATTTTTCTTTTCTTACAATTCTCCATACTTAGCCTTGCTTAGCGTTTTGGCGGGTATATAGGCTACCAGCTTCCACAAGTGACGCATATATTAAGAGATGAAAAATTTTTAAAAAAGATTTTATATTTCAAGATCATAATAATGTTCCACTTTAGAATATGGAGTTATATTTAGGTCAAATGTCACGCGTGAGAAAAAAATACAATCCGTGTGAGCAAAAACATAATCCGCTCAAATAATTTAATGGGTGCAGGAATGCATTTGCATTCGTGCAATGAATTTCCGCATGCGTAGCTGCTGAGTTCTACGCGTGAATTTGGAATACTGCCATAAGGAAATGAGCCCACTGCTGGCAATATCAACTCAGCTAGAAAAAGAAGATTTAATGAAGTAGGTATATTTTATTTTGACTACAGGCCTCTATAGCATTCATAAATGGTATTGGTTTTGAAGAAACTGCTGGCAATCAAGGTCAAGGCCCTCACCCTGTGGGCGTGATGATTCAAAAGTGACCAATAATGTGAGGGCTTGTGAATCCTTTGGGCTCCGCCCAAATGGTCAAATGTCATTCTTCACTCTTAAAATTTTACTCCACATGCAGTCACCCACGGGCACCTGAAACTGCCGCAGCACACCCACAGCAGACACTCTCGCGTGCACTTGCATGCACTGGGTTCTGTGTGCTGAAATGCATTGAGCAAATGTGAATGCGTTCTGCGCCCGTGAAATTAAATTCTGAGCGGATTATGTTTTTGCTCGCGCGTGACTTTTGACCTAAATATGATTCCATATTAGAACTACAACAAAAAACAAACTAACAAAGTGCACTTCAAGTGGATAGTTATAATTGAATTCCCCAAGTCACACAGAGCCGCAGCATAAGAATGAAAGAGCTGCACGCCCTAGACCGAGCTGCTGATGAACATTCCACCTCTTATCAGGAACTGTAATCTGTGGGGGGAGTTTGAGTCAGCCCCACAGTAGCGTGACCCCACTCGCCTCCGCTGGCTTCCTTCGATCCCTGCCCCTTCCCACCCTAGTGTTCACATGCTATATACTCTATGTGCTCACTATGCAGAGGTTCCCTCACCTGTCCTATCATTTCGCTTTGTTTCCCTCTTATCTTTGTAAAATGGCAGCACCTCCTGGCTGCAAGGTCGCAGACACTTATCTCCCCCGTTTTTTCAATTTGTTTGTCTTTTTGGATGGGTGTTCTGGAACTTCTTTTCGTTAAATGTTTCATGTAATGACAATAAATTGATTCTGATTCTGATTCTGATTCATGGTACATGTCCACAGAATCTATCATTTCCATGTCCCCATTCACTGTCTATGTAACTGGCTGTTCAATACATTCTGTTAGCATGGCATTGTCAGTTGATTGTTGGGTCGCCTGATTCCCATTTGCACAAAGTGGTTTAGTCTAATTTATACAAACAAAGGATTTCTATGATTTTTTTTTTAACATCAGAAAACCTGAGAACATTACAAGGGGGACCATTTAATCACAAATAAGTACAGTCTAGACATGACATGATGTAGAAAACCTTCAGACAAGCCCTGTGTTCCAAAAAGCAAACACAGAAGAATTCAATTCAATTCATTTCAATTTTATTTCTATAGCACCAACAATCAGTCACCTCAAGGCGCTTTATATTGTAAGACTCTACAATAATTACAGTAATTACTTCATCAATTATATCAAAGATTTTGCATCAAAATAAACTTAAAGTATTCCAAGTATTAATTAAGCAGAATAGTCTCTTTCAGAATCTCATAAATTATATTATTGGATCATAATTATTAAGTCATTAATGTGTATATTACTTTAATGTTTCACTTGGAGATTCTTTTAGTTATATACTACTGGATAGCTTTAACCATAAGAACACAGTCTAATGATGCCATGATCCAAAGAGCTGTGATCAATTTAAAATAAGGCCAAATTCATTCAGTACATCATTATTTCTCAAGACAGAATGCATTTTCAGAAACACATTTTGCAGAATTTGTTTAATATAAAAAAGTTCACAAACAAGCTTTTTATTTTACTTTTGTTGCTTTTGGTTTGACATTCACGACAAGACACCCTACGAGAAGTATTCGTCCAGTCAGACACACCTTGCATGGTCTTACTATGGGAGACTTCAAAGAAGGAAGAGCCCCTTTTTGTTTTGGCAACCATCAGAAAGTCCACAACTGTGGTGTCAGTGGACCACAGTGTGTTCAAGCCTGCAGCCCATTGTATATTTTATCTGATCATTTAACTTGCTCACTTTTGTATTTGTTTCAGGGTTGGAGAAAGTTGGCCGTGACTCCATCTATGAACAAGAGGGGAAGGTGCAGTTTGTGATGGATGCCGTTTACGCAATGGCACATGCTCTGCACCACATACACCGAGAGCTCTGCGCTGGATACCCTGGCCTGTGCCCTCGCATGACAAATATCGATGGCAAGGAGCTGCTGGCCCACATCCATGCCGTCAATTTCAATGGTGAGACTTTTAAGTGATTCAGAATTCCATAGCCAAAAGATGAACACAATTCATTCAGAATTTGATGCTCTCAAAAAAATATTTCTAAAAGAAAATTTCAAGCCGTGCTCCATGAGGACATTATTTGTACTATTTATCCATCTCTTGAATCTGTCTCAAGGTACATTATATTGTAAGGCAATGACTATAGAGTGATTTCAGAGAAAACCCAACAGTCAAATCAACCCCCTATGAGCAAGCACTTGGCGACAGTGGGAAGGAAAAACTCTCTTTTAACAGCAAGAAAGCTCCAGCAGAACCAGGCTGAAGGAGGGGCAGTGGTGTACAAACAGAGTAAAATGAGGTGAATGAATAGAAACTCATTATGGGAACCCCCCAGAAGTCTCAGTTTATAGCAGCATTACTAAGGGAGGGTTCAGGGTCACCTGATCCAGCTCTAACTACAAGGTAAGTTTCAAGCTTAATCTTAAAAACAGAGAGGGTGTCTGTCTCCTGAATCCAAATTGGGAGCTGGTTGTACAGAAGAGGGGCCTTAAACTTCAAGGTTCACTTCCCATTCTATTCTTAATTATCCTAGGAACCACAAGTAAGCCAGCAGTCTGAGAGAAAAGTGCTCTGTTGGGCTCATATGGTACTATGGGGTCTTTAAGTTAAGATTGGGTTTTATTATTCAAGACTATGTATGTGAGAATTTTAAATTAAATTTACAGCAACACACGGGGAATATGCTACAGATGGGGCACAAAAAATGATGGTTCCAAGGTTCTAGGTTATCCTTATCAAAGTATTCATGATGTGATTCTTTTGATGTTTTTGAAAGATATTTCCCTTGCAGCCCATTAATAAGAATGCAGGTACTGGCCTCACTTTTTAGATTTTAAGGCCATGTCCATCTATGGCTATGGCTTTATTTAATTAAGTAAAAGTCTTCTTCAGGTCAAAATTCTCTTTTAAAGTAGTGACCTTGCAAAAAGGATAGTTCTTTCTGTTACTGCACTGACCTCTGGAAAGAGAGGTCTCTCCATGCCTTCCTGTTGTCATCTATTATTCTTCCTGCATTTTTCAGGTAATGATATCACCATTATTTTACACTCTATTAGATTAACAATATTAATAACTGAGAAGACTGGAAACATCCCTATTAGTCACATTGCCATGCATTAGTATCTCCCACTACCAGCACCTCATGGGTAACTCATCACTTCCTCTTAACCCTTCATTCATTGTTCCTCCTCTTCTTCATTTTCCTGTCATCGCAGGCCTTTGTCAGCAGGAAATTTGAATGCTGACACCATCATTAGGGAATTATTTACTCATTATTAAACACAAAATATGGTTACGCCTTTTGTTTCCTCCACATTGATTTTTTTAGCTCAGTAGGAGTCACAGCAGTGTGATAAGCTGCCATCTGCTTTTACACATATTTAATAATCACAAAGCTCCACGCAAGTGCCCAATATTAAATCAAATGCTTCTCTGCATGATTGCTTTGGTTTTAATGTTATACATTTTATGCATGTAACAGAAAATGTGAGAAATTTTAAGCTTTCCCCATATTTGAGGAAACTATCTTCTGGTTGGCTAAAGGATTTAAAGAGTTTTTCTAAGGAGGAGTGGGCCCAAATCCCTCCTGAGATGCGTGCAAATCTGGTGGCCAACTACAGGAGACGTCTTACCACTGTGCTTGCCAACAAGGTTTTTTCAACTAAATACTAAATACTAAGTCATGTTTTGCTTGTGGATCAAATGACAGGGAATTCAATTTATAACTTTTATGTAATGTGTTTTTCTGGGGTTTTTTGGTTGATATTCTCTTTTTTCATTAAAATGAAACTACCATAAAAATAAGAGACTGTTTATTTCTTTGTAAAAGAACAAAGTTACAAATTCAGCTGTACCCACTTTATATAGTGCTTTTCTGTTCTATTTGAGCAGTCAACGTTCTTTCTGAGCCACAGCTATCCCCAATGACCATATTGAGGTTCCCCCTTTCTGGCATCATAAGGATCCAAGAGTAGAAAAAAAAAATCTGAAACTTCGTGGTTAGAGCAGTCTGAAACCTGAACCTTTCGCCACATGGATTACTTGTATATATGTTGACCTCAGTATTTCATACTTTGACAATGTTTAATATAAGCATCCATCATTATAGAGAGGACAGAAAACTAGATAAAGACTTACAGATCCCCTTTAAATAGAGCAGTATTGCATTCAATACTTCTATGTTGCTACACCCAGTCTCATCTGGTTTCCATCATTTGATTATCTACAGGACAATGATCCAAGCCTCATTTACAGACACTGCATGGGTTGTTTGAATGATGTGTGATTGAGTACTATTTCAGATAACATGACCCACACAGTCACCTGAACTGAAACCAGTCACTTGATTTAAATGGAAAAAATTTCAAACATTTTGTTTTATTTATTTTTCAACTGCTAAATTTCTACACATTCTCTCAGTCCATCACACTGTACAATGGCTGGAATTTTTCTTGGCAGACACTGTGAGGGCCAGATGCTCTCATAAAGTAAAATAAAATTAATATTGTATCATAAGTAATATATTATCATTTGAAATATCAATTTTCCTTTCAAATTTATACTATTTTTAATGATGTGATGTGCAAGTCTTACACTTCCATATTCTTCTCTGTTATGCTGATGGTTGTTATGGAGACACCGCAATTGTGTGCAATTGTGCTCATTATAGGTATAATGAGCACCGGAAACAGTAAAATGTTACATGAGAGCAACGAGTTTATCTATACACAATCTACTTTTCAGAAGGTGTTTTTGTTGTAGATTTTTTAAAATGAATATAAAAACATGAAGAGTTCAGATGCAAAACCTGTAAATCTGCCTGGACACTTTTCTTTTAAAAGAGTATTTTTTTTATCTGGATTTTATGTTAAATTTTAGTAATTTAATTTCACAGGTAATGGTGAGGTGCCTTTTTTTTTTTTTCAAAAAATGTAAATAGAGCAATTTACCTACTGTTTAATAAATATTTTGTTTTGAGGCAAAAGCAGCAAAATCTTCAGTCCATCCTCTGCCCAGTGTGAATGAAGACAAAAGGTGCAAATATCAGACTATGATAAAAAAGATTTCAACATAGACCACAATGGCACAAAATGGCAGCACACTTTATGACTTTTGTTTCCTTTAGTTAGACAAGTTTGATCAGTAAGCTTTTTTCTACACAAAACAACTCTACACTCACCTTCAACTGTGTTTATAATCTGATCACCACCAACAAAAGCCAGCTCCTCAGTGCAGTGCAGTGGTGAAAATACTTGAAGTCCGACCTTGCATTCTGATTGGTTCTAGGGACATGTTAGCATTTACAGGCAATGGAAAGTGGCGTTTGGATGCTTTTGATAACTCAGACTAGTCAGAGACGGGTATTTAATGGGTTATGATTCAACATGATTGATTGGCATATAGTACCTGTGGCAGTACTATTCGGGGGCCCAATGGAAATCTCTGGTGGGCTGGATGTGGCCCACGGGCTGCCAGTTGACGTTCACTGCTGTACATTTTATGATAGACCCCATCTTATAATATTCCACACTTGTTCATACTATTCATACGGTGCTCCAATTACCAGAATAATTTATGATTTATGTAGTCTTCTCACCCATTTTTGCTTTCAAACATGTGACAAACCTCTCACTGGTTGAATTACTTTCATCTGTAGGCTTCACAGAAGTTTTGACAGAACAGCCTTTTTCCCCTTTCTCAATTCTGAATCAGCATTTATCACCAAGGCTGGCTTCCTTTTTATGACTTGATGAAGAAAATTTCTCTCATTATTTAAACACAAAAATAAAAGTACACATTCCAGACACATTTTTTCAGTTTCTTCACTCCTGCTCGAGCTGAATGTGTCAAGTTATTTTCTGTTTTCAAGGTGAAGGTGTTTGTTTCCCCCTTTGTCTTCCACAGCAACTGTTTAAATACAAAACACAATCACATAATATAAACTTAATTCCCTCAGGAATTTCATATGTAATTAAATCTTAACAAATGGCAAAGAGACACACTTTGCCAACATTAACTGACAGCCTGCTGGGATATAATAAGACATAACTGTTCATTCTTTCTCTAAATTGGACACTACTTTCTTCAAAACAATGGGAAGTCATTCCACTTGTTTAACTCTCAAATACACTCACCAGACACGTCAATGGGTACGCCAGGTTAGACCCCATTTTCAGCCTTCAGGCAGCAAGGTAAAGGCCATACAGTAATTGATTGACTTAATTCTTTGTGCCACAGATTCGACAAGATGCTGGAAATATTTCATATAGTTCATATTGACATGGTACCATCTGGCAGTTGCTGCAGATTTGCACATTGAAAATGATACCAGGATTGCAGCAGACTGTTTTGGGTCGGTTTTTCATTGTCCAAGGTGGGGAGTGATATGATAACAATAACAAGGACTTCAGTTCAGTTGTACTGTAAGCAATTAAAAGAAATCCTGTCCTTAATGATAATGAGGCTAAGTTTTTGTATTTTCCTGAACTAAACAAAACATACAATGGCAATCACTGGCATAACAATGGTATGTTACCTATTTATAATTACATGGCCAATTGGCAATAGATATAAACTAAAGAAAAAAAGATCCAAGGAACCCTGTGGCAGAGTTAAGGGCAACTGATGAGATAAATGCATCCATAGTTACTCTGAATATTTTGGTAGGATGACAGTAATTTAAGGGCTCCTCCACCTAGACACACCTCATTTATAAGGTAGTTGAGGAGAGTGATAAGGTCAACTGTATCAAATACTGCAGTGAGATCTAGTAAAATAAGAATGGCAAAATTTTCTCAGTCTGCTCTCATTAAAATGTTGTCCACAACCCTAAGTAAATTGGTTTCTGTACTTTTTTAAAAGCCAGACTGAAATATATCAAATAAGTTGTTGTACATGGTAACATGTTGGAAATCTCAGGTGAAACTGGAAAGGAATTGGAACATTGTGCTTAGCCTGCTGAACCATAGCATTCAGAAACAAGATGGACCTGGTAGTATGGTTGTATACTCTTGTTAACAATTGGGAGAAGGTTTGCAAATTTAAGTTTGTAAAATTGAACAAACCACAACATTTCTGGAGCAAAGCACTGGACGAGACCAGTACACATCACAGCAACACACAGTATATCAGCTAAAACAACACATACCAGCTTTCAAGCATAGTGGTATAGGAGTAATGATTTGGGCTAGTTTTACAGTCACAGGACATGGGCATCTTGCAGTCACTAAGTCAACTATGAACTCCTCTAATGTCAGTCAAATTTGAGGCCATTGGTTTGACAGCTAAAGCTTGGCCAAAATTGTCATGCAACAGGACAATGATTCCAAGCCCAGAAGCAAATCTACAACAGAGAAAGAAAGGAATGAAGGCATTGCAATTGCCCAAAAATAAAATTGCATAGTACAACATAAATTGAGACAAAGTCCATACTTACATACACAACTGAAATGCTGTGACAAGACCTTAAGAGAACTGTGCATAAAGGCTTGCAAACCTCTACTGAAGTGACACAGTAAAGAAGAGTGAGCTAAAATTCCTCCACAATGAAGTGAGAAATTGATACAGGAAATTATTGCTTCAACTTATTGCTGCTGAAAGGTGACTCTACAAGCTACTGAACCACAGGATGTACTTAGTTTTCACAAGATTCTGTACAGTCCTGTGAAAACCTTACAATTTCTGTTGCATAATGAGAAATTATTTGTTAATTTTTTTTCTGGTACTGCATGACCAATATTTTTTTAGGCTTCTTATGTTAAAGAATCTGCATTAGTTGATACGAATGTGAACACCATTTTCCATGATTTTACAACTTAATAATTTGGTTGGTGACTTGGAAATAATACTGCTCTTCAATTTTTGTTTTCTACTAAACACTGAGATTACCTGCTTTAACTCCTTGTTTTTGTAAAACCAAGTGTTTGTTGCCTGACCAAACTGACTGAAAATAATGTGACTGAAAAGAAAGCCTTCTACAAGAAAAACATTCTGGTGTATAGGCCTAAAGGCAAAAATCTCCCATTTTGTGGAAGAAAAAGCACACAGTATCTAGCAAAATTTGAGCAATGATACAAGGTAAAAATCCAACTGATGCAGCCTCCTATCTGAAGATGAGGGATTGAATTTGAATAATTTCCTATCTACCTGCTCTGCAAAGATGGAGGGGAAACAGAGAGGGGAGGAGACAGAGCAGATCTTGTGGGTGATGTGTTTAGGTGGGACATCTTTCTGTGCAAGGCTGTTATTTCTGCAGCAGGAGGAGAAACATTAAATATGTGTATATACATGTATCTTTTGTAAGCACCAGTCTGGTCCTTTCAGGACATTATTAGAATGTGGAAACTTGCTGGTTTCTTGATATTAAGAAATTTTTCTAGATTTAGCAGTCCATCACTTTAAGCATCGAGTTATTTTCACATTGTTACTTCATTGTAATGTTTGCAGAAAATTACTGACCTGGCAGTCAGTGTATTCAGACAGCCTGCTGGTGTGAGGGAAAATGTGCCATTGGAGATTCTGTTATGGTGGATGTACAAATTTCCTTCTTCTCAAGATAGCAGCATAAAAATGTAGCAAAGCAAACTTTGGGGAGGAGAAGAGGGTGTGGTAGTAAAACAGATCAAACCCAAGACAGCAGGATGCTGGGAGTGACTTGGCACAGGGGTGGTTGCTGTTAGGGATTATTTTTTACTCAATGAATAAAGGACAAATGCCTTTCATATGCCTTTCCATTCTTTACTAGGAAAAAATCAAGAGGAGCTGCTCTAAGCAGGGTGGAGTTGTCAGCTGAAACAAATGTGTGTGTGTGTGACCTTGTTGAAGTACAAACACAGATTACAGAACAGTGGCTCACAGAAATATTATTGGGGAGAAACTCTAATTTGTAATGACTTATTGTGCTTAAAATGTATTATAATCATGCCATTATTGTTGTTAAAGTTTTGACCAATAGAATAATAACTATAGGGGTATAAAATTGGGTTCACACCTGAACAGTGTGAAAAGGAGGAAGTTGTTAGGGATTATTTTTTACTCAATGAATAAAGGACAAATGTTTAAAAGTAAACTCCAGTAAGTTAATTAATAAACAGTGGTTCAACCAAATAATAAACAATAGAATAAGACACTAGACAGAGAGCAACAGATGGATAATGCTAGACTAACTTCTCTGTCTCAGTGTATCTTATCCTGGAGGATACGGCTACAGAACGTACAGTTAAAACATCACCAACGTCACCATGTTCTGTTATTAATCTGGACAAGACTGCTAAATGACTATTTAAAACATCATGAATAAAATGTGCTTTATGACTCCACTGCTGATGAGAGGAATCTGGGTCATGCAAAACCAGCTTGGACAGGACCGAAGACAAGGCCAAACTCACAGCGCCCAAAGTGTTTACAGATAGATAAGAGGCAGTATAAAGATGTTATGGTTAGACAGGAACACAGGCTCAGAGGGAGAGAGTGCACACTCTTACTCTGGGTCCCCACATGCGCATGTGCCTTTTTCTGATTCTTTAATGTATTAAATGTCTTATTTTTTTTTTAAATTAAAGTGTTTCAGGTGTCTTCCTTCACAAAAAACCTGATTACCTGTCATTGGCAATACGGGTCTGGGATAAGCAAGGGCTAGTGAGGATCCTATCTGCAAGCTGGATGGTCCTGGAAATCCAGACTCCAGAATGGGGATCCTTGCTGGCATTGCTTCAGCACAGCTTAAAAGGAGTGGGATCATGTGAAGTTCTGTTAGCCTGTGATCACATGCACAACAGAACAAAAAGGTAGAGTGTGAACACAACTGAGTCGTGCCCCACTTTCCCTAACCACATCTGTGATCATTTTTTTAATTTTCACCACAAGAATTCTGTTCTGGCACTCCCTGCTTCCCTGTGATTGAGAGTATTATACACATCCAAATTTCTATTTGATACCCAACATCATTAATGTCACCTGAATGACCTGAGAAACAAAATGCGGCCTGTTATCTGAAGAGATGGTGTCTGTTAGACCAAATCTTAGAAGTGCTTCTATACTCAGAAATTTTGCCACTGTTTTATTATCTGGCTGGTGTAACTTCTACCCGTCTACTGAATCTACATACTACCACAAGAACATATCTCATCCTTTCCTTCCTATTTTCAGCCCCCATGGCAATATAACCTATTATTAGATGTCAAAATGGTCTGCCTGGGGGTGTGCCAAAGGAGCTGATAAACTTTTCTTGACATTATTTCTTGCATTCATCTCATTCATTCAAGGTCATGTTTATTTCTGCTATCAGAAAAGGAGACTACCATGGAGTTTGTAGTCTTTTGATTGCCTTCTTTCTGTTGCAGTAATCCACCCCATGTACTTTCCTGATTGCCATACACAACATAGAAGAAAGCATGATGAAAAAAAGGCTCTTCACACTTCTCTATAACCCAATATCAGGAGGGTTTGTGCTCCTCACAACACCCTCCTTTCCCTCAAATGCTTTTCCTAGGGATCAACATTATTTTGTGAGTGATTGTAATGTTATCAAACTGGCCTCCTGGGGATCATGCAGTGATAGAGGTGCCATAGAGGTGTCATAAAGGCTCTGTTTGCTACCTGCTTAGCTGCCTCTTCTACCAGATTGTTTCCTTTAGTAATCAAGATGTCTGTTTTCTGGTGAGCTGGGAATTTAGTTACAGCCACAGCACTTGGAAACTGTAATGTATCAATTAACTCAGTTTCCCCATGTATCTCTGGTGTGCGATCAGCTCTCGGAAACCCTCTTTGCTTCCAGTTAGTTAGCATTAACTTACACTTCATATGCATATGCTGAATCTGTGTATACATTAAACTTTTTAACTGCAGCCATTGTACAGGCTGATGCTGTACAGCTGATCAACCTTCTGCACCTGTAAAATAGTGAAACTTGAATCTGTGGCATTAAGTTGAACAATGCCACATCTAGTATGATAACCTGGTTCATCATGAAAGTATAAACCATCCACAAATAGTGTTAGATCAGCTGCAATGGGCTCATTATACAAATCCTCTCGTGCACACAAACTTTTCAGTCTACTGTATGCAGTAAAGAGGAGTTCCATCATCAGGTAACTCCATCCTGAAGGCAGGATTAACAGTGTTACATCATTGAATGTCTGCCCCAGAACTTACTTAAGTTCTGGGGCAGACAAAATTACTTCATACCTCATTCGCCTAGCTTCAGTGATTACGAACCTGGGGCTATTGACTAGGGCATGTAACTGATGTGATGCATACAATGTGACAGGCTGGCCCATAGTCAGTGATGAGGGTTTTTGAAAAGTAAATGTAGCTGCAGCCAGTCCTTGATAACAGGGTGCCTCAGCCTGCTTCAACATTATCTAACTTTGAGCTATAATAAGTCAGTGGCTGCTACTGTGTTGACTGTGCAAGAAGAATGGTCTGCTGGTCCATACAAATGGACCAACAAACTATCTCATTTGTATGTTGGTTATATACAAATTAAATGGTTTGGAATACTCTGGTTTTCCCAATCTTGGTCCATTGTAATTCAGATTTAGTACTATTTTGTCCTGTAGCTTTTATTAATGTCGCAAGAGAAACATCTTAACCTTTTAACAGCAGTCGATGCACCTGTTACTTGCCCTTATGTGCCGTAAAGAGCTGGTTAACGCTGAGCATATCACTGCTGAAGCATCTGATCAAACACACTTTGAATTACCGTAATTACGCAATCATTGATCGTATCTGAAAAATTCAAATGGTTTTTGAAAGCTGAGGAATTGCGCTTTACAGCCAACATAGGGTTATTAGTTTGTGAATGGCAGCACTTTTGAAGTTAATGGGCCCACTGAAAATAAAGGGTTCAATGCATAGTCACAAATTCATGGCCAGCTCTATCCTGCCATGCCCATAAAGGAAAGCATTTGCCCAGCCATTTGTGGTTTCTGGGCTTTGGTCACAGCTTCTATTTGAGAATGGGCAATCAATTTTTCTCCCCCCACAGTTATCTACCAAGTTGTCTTCTGTTTTGCTGACAAAACTGCAACTTGTCTTTACTCACTTTGTGTCTCCCTTGTGCCAGTGCTGTTAAAACAGTAATGGGATCTTTTCCTACTCTTCTTTGCCATTTAGATGCTAGAAATCTTGTGCCAGCACTCAATTAAAAATGCTGGGGCTTGAAAGCCTTGGGGGACGGTGGGATAAGTTAACTGTTCATTTTGACTCGTGGAAGCAAATAGATACTGAAAATGAAGGTGCAGAGGAACACTGAAAAAGGCTGAACACATATCAGTTACTGTGTCTGGTGGCTATGGTATAGAGCAATGCACTGTGTTTATCCACCTCTTGTCACTCTGTTTATACACCACTGCATTTAATCATTAGTTATTATTAATCTCTGTCTCTCTTCCACAGCATGTGTTTTGTCCTGTCTCCCTCCCCTCAGCCCGAAACAGTCATGACAGATGGCTGCCCCTCCCTGAGCCTGGTTCTGCTGGAGGTTTCTTCCTGTTAAAAGGGAGTTTTTCCTTCCCATTGTTGCCAAGTGCTTGCTCAAAGGGGTCATTTTGACTGCTGGGTTCTCTGTAATTATTGTAGAAACTTTACTTTCAAATCTAAAGTGCCTTGAGATGACTGTTGGGATTTGGCACTTTATAAATAAAACTGAATTAATACGGTGAGTTCTCCCAGCTGTAGCTATTAGGTAGTCATTTGTTGGTTCCTTCCTGTCATTGCCTCTCTTTCCTGTAATAGTTAATATGATGTACAGTGAGTGTTACCTTACTGAAGTTGCAAACCATGGTTCACACAGTATTAGTCAATACATAAAATCACTCTGCTCAGTCAGTGATGGTAAGTAGCATGAATTCAGACAGCTCAATATTTATCTTTGTGACCCTTTGTGAGCAAAATGGGTCTGACTAGTTACATGAACACACACGCACGCACGCACACACACACACACAAATTATGGATAATAGTTTCCTTTTAAGAGTAGTCTCAGACAAGAGTTGAACATTACTCCCCAGAGATTTGGGTAGGTTTATCCAAACCTCAAGATTTCATTGGTCCTCAAAAGAAAACCACCTTGTAGATTTCATTTCAGGCAGGTTTACACAGTAAATATTTGAGGGTAGAAACAAAGGAAATATATGAACACTTATTTGGAGGACTTAATGACACATGAAGTAAATGTTGTGTAGCTCAGAGCCCCTGGTACTAAGTGGAGCAAGTAACTGAACTCTACTGTGTAATAGGAAGAGTGTTTCCAGATGATAGGATACCAGGGCACAAAGGGGAATTAATTTACACAACTTGTTGTTCTTGTCATGAATTAATTCTTCTCAGAGCACTTTTTACTTTTACTCCCTACATTTTTACACAAATATCTGTACTTTCTTACATCACTTACATTCCTTACATTTTCAGAACAGACTCGTTACTTTAGGTTTAACGCGTCTGAGAGAAGTTTTTATTTCCCGTCACTGCGCCATCAAACATCAAACGATCAGAGTCTAAATGGCAGAACAATAACACATAAGAGACAATCCTACTTGTGTATCCTCCATCATCGGAGCTTATCGCATACAAAGAGATTAAAAAGGCAAAACCATATAATTTATGTGTCATTTAGTGCTATAATCAGGGATGGAGAAAGATGTAAGAAAGAGGACAGGAGAGGAAGAAGAGAGGTTAGATTTAAAGGTAAAACACTGCAAAACAAACCGAGGTATGCTAACTTTGTGTAATTCAAAGATTGTATGAAAATTCTGCAGTTTAGTGCGTGATAAACAGGTCAGCTTGCTGTACTGTATTTACAGTAAAGCTCTGTGTTGGACTGGTGCACAGAGGCTGTGTTCATGGTCACAGTTACAGGTTACATGAAGTGTAGCAGTGATGAGTTTGAAAGAAGCTGTTGATGCTTAGATTCATTCACTGAATTCAACATTTATGCAACCTGTATATTGTCAGTGTAGGGGATGGAAATCAGCTCAGATAACTCGTGAAATACTGGGTTACATCTTTTTGGATTCAGTTCATTCACACAGAGCAGTAAACCTCAGAGCAGCAGCAGCAGCAGCAGGTCAGCTGATCACAGCCTGCGCACCAAGGAAATTTACTGGAGCTCACAATAGAAAGTTATGATTCTTCTCCCCATTCAGAGCCACTACAACTGATCTTAGGGTTCCTCCACCTTCTGAATCCCACTTTAACCACTGAGTACATTCATGTTTGTGTTTAAGTGTGGCGGCACAGTCACCCTCTACTATGTAGGACAAAGAAAATAGAGCTGTTTTTAAATTCCCTCTCACGGCTTGTGTCCTACATAACAGATTCAAGCTGAGTACATTCATTAGAATTAAAATGTAGACTGGAATAATGTTTGTATTCTTGTGCATTATTATTTTTATATTATTATATTAATATAGCAGGTTCAGTTAGCTTTACACAAAAATAGCTGGTAGAAATGTCCTTCAAAGAGCTACTTTAACTTTTTTATTTTGAGTACATTTCAGAGCCTGTACTTTTTTACTTTTACTTGAGTAAAGAAGTTGATCCAGTACTTCAACTTTTACCAAAGTATTTTTTAACACAAGTGCTTGTGCTGTACTTGTACAGAGATGTGGGGAAGACAAGAACAACAAAGGGAAACCAGAATGAAATACAATAACTATAACTAATAACAGGATTTAGAAACTATAACAAAATAGGAATCTAAACTGTAAACAAACTTAGGAACACAGCAGAAATATAACAACAGACAGAACCTTAAGGAAAAAAGGGCACAATACAATGGCCAGCAGCCCAGGACCATGAATGCTTAAAGTTTTCCTGTAGTACTGAAATATTAGGTAGTCAATTATCAGTTCACTCATGAAGTAAATACTCCCAACTATTATCTGGTCCTTGGTTTTCCAAGGCATTGCTTCATCTTTTGTTTTGTCTAGGTGCAAATTAAATCTTTTTTACATTTTTTAACTGTTGGTCAAACCCCCAAATGGTCAAACTGTGTATTGAACTGAATATGATAATGATGAATTCATCTGTTTTCAGTAGCTGCAGATTAATTTACCTCTATCATATTCCATTTGATTTAATATAAATAAAATTTAATATGGTTCATTTATCCTTGATGCCCAGTTGAGCTTATTGTTATTGTAGTGCACTCACATACAAACACTCACTTCACACATCTGAGGCTTTCCAGTGTGACTCTGTTAGCAGTATACTCAACTGAAGTTTAACATAGATCAGACATTGACATAAATCAAATCTGAGCTCCT
Source organism: Pterophyllum scalare (assembly GCA_024447675.2). Classification (NCBI taxonomy): domain Eukaryota; kingdom Metazoa; phylum Chordata; class Actinopteri; order Cichliformes; family Cichlidae; genus Pterophyllum; species Pterophyllum scalare. The sequence continues at coordinate 12,819 of JAMQGT020009643.1, read as the reverse complement.
TCTCTGTGTTTAAATGCTTCACATCTCTCATCATGGGGCAGAGGGATTAGCCACAGTTCCATGTGTGAAATGCTGCAAATCCAGGACAAAGTGGGATTTTGTGGCAGCAGCAGAGACCAGAGGGCTAATTGCCAATTCAGCCGTGTGCTCCTTGTGCTTATTTTTAGAGGAGCGCCTCGAGGCTAATTGAGAAACTTGTGTTAATGTTAGTGCTCACTGCAATGAAGCCATCTGCATGAGATTTTTCTACTAACATCCTGTATGAGCATGTTTTGAAGGGAGGTGCATTGTGACTGACTCTGCGGAGCAGCAGTCAGATTGGAGTGGGGAGGGGTGAGGAGAGACTCTTTAAGTGAGTGAAGCTGAACTGACAGACAACACAGAAGCACTAATCATGGCAGCACAGGAACAAGCTCTAAGCACAAGATTGATGGAGGCTGGGGTCTACTACACAAGGCAAGAACCCAGGTGCAAGCTGTGCAGAGATGCAACTGAGACAATCCAGCACATAATAGCAGGGTGCAAGACGCTAGCAGGCAGAGCATACATGGATCACTATAACCAAGTAGTTGACATAGTATACAGGAAGCTCTGTGCCGAGTATGACCTAGAAGTCCCGAGGTCAAAATGGGATACACGATCAAGGGTGGTTGAGAACAAGAGACCTAAGCTCCTGTGGGACTTTCAGATGCAGACAGACAAACTTGTGATGGCAAATCAAATAGATATTGTAGTGGTGGAAGAAGGTCATAGTGATAGACGGCAACATCAAGAAGCAGGAACACAAGAAGCTCGATAAATACCAAGGGCTCAGAGAGTAGCTGGAAAGGATGTGGAAGATGAAGGTAACAGTGTTCCCCATGGCAATCGGAACACTCGGGGTAGTGACTCCCAAACTGGGGGAGTGGCTCCAGCAGATTCCTGGAACGACATCCAAGATCTCTGTCCACCAAGATCTCTCTCCAGAAGAGCGCAATCCTAGGAACAGATAAGATACTGCGCAGGACCCTCAAGCTCCCAGGGCTCTGGTAGAGGACTCGAGCTTTGAGGACAAAAAGACCACATGTAGGGGTGAGCTGGGGTAATTTATATATATCTTTAGCATGACAATCTGAAAACTAGCTGTTTTCCAGCCTTGAAAGTGTCTGTTAAAACTGAATGAGCTAAAACAGAAGAAACCAATCCTTTTGTAAGAGCTCTTTATTTTGGATTCTCCTGGAATATCTTTTTTTAATTTTGTTTTGTTATCGTTGGGGTTTTTATGTTTGTTTGTCCACATCATGTATCTCTGGTGAGTTATCACAGCTACCATGTTTGGAATTGTGAGGATGTTAATTCTATATCAACACAGATTCTTTAAAGTGAAGTGAAGGAGGAGGAGGTGAAGGAGAGTTTCAACATCTTGAGGCAAGCTGTGGTGATTCATTTCCACACTGATGTGTTTTGGACTGCTTTTATTTATGCTGAAGAAAGAAACTGGGCCAGGATCAAATCAAACTGCTGCCCACTCACTTCATTATGAATGTAATTTATTTTTTTATTGTTGTTCTACAGTTTAACTCCAATCTTCTGCTCTTCCTCTCTGCATATCCAAACTAATGTGCATCAAGTTAAACACTCCTGTGCCCAATCTTAGATTTGCCCTGCAGAAAGGAATGCAGCTCTGCAGTACAGTGATAAAGGGAATCTGCTTAGGAGGATTAACTGAGTCTCTGAATGCTCTTGGTTTTGTTCAAAGACTCTGACATCTATACACAATTATGCTTAAATATGCTGATCAAAACTCTTTATCATCTTACAGCTTCTTCATACTAGTTTGTATATTCATTCAGCATTTTGTAACTTACCTGATTCTTTATGTAAAAGCATATTTTGATCAGAAAGAAATTTGCTTATTTTAGTAATAAATAATAATGTTACTACTCAAATTCTGGAGATGTTAGGTATTTTCAACATCAAAAACCCAAATCCAATCCGTAACAGTCCCAACCATTCCCCTCCTATTCCCCTCCTCAGATGGAGTCGTGATAAAAGCATAGATTAAAATCTTAAAGTGATGCTGTGAAAAAAATGGTTTCACTTTGGCCAGTTGTCTTAGCTGATAAAAGCTGGACTTGACTAGTGACTTAATTTGCACATCAAGTTTAAGTTCACTGTCCAGCTTTACACCTAAGTTTGTCGCTGTCTTAGTCAGATGTAGAGTTAAAGGATCCAGGTCAGTAGTCATTTTAGAAGTATGATTGGGCCCAAGCAGCAACACCTTGGTGCCTCCGTCACGTCCTGACATTCTCGGAGAGTTAAAGTAAGAGCAGTCAGGTGGCAACAGTCATCCAAGTCTCAGTGATACACAGAAAATCCAGAGTGTGGGACATAAAGAAATCCTTCACGATAAAGGTTTTGTTAGCTACAGAAGCGATCTAGAATTCACCAGGGACATCTTGACAGGAGCCAGAGTAATAGCCATCTGTTGGGGCTGAGGAAGAGGCCGCAGATTGTATAGGTTCACCCCACGCCCGCAGAGGTAAGGAAAGGAGAGACCCGAAGGTTGTACAACGACCGAGCCGACCACATTAATCAGAGAAGAGGCAATCGGATCCAGGAAGCACCATGAAATGAAGCGATGAAATGCTGTTCCAGCATCCTCAGAGAAGGCACTCAAGTGATTTGCAAATATTTAGGAGTGTTTGGCGATCATAAGCCAGTAGAGAGTTGACGTTCAATGTTAGAAGCATCCAAAACAACAGAAAAACAACCAGAGTTCACAGAGACAGACGGCAGGCTGCAGAAACTGGTGCCATCTTGCTTGGGAAAAGAGGGAAGTGAATGCTGAACACACCAAACAGATTCACAACAAACAGTTGCATCAAGGTGCTTTATATTGTAAGGTAAAGACCCTACAATAATACAGAGAAAACCCAACAGTCAAAACAACCCTCTGTGCTACCTTTTCCCGTCACTTGTGAACAAGAACCAGAAATACTCCTCCACATGGGGCAGCAACTCAACCATGGCCTCAGACTTAGAGGTGCTAATTATCATCTTAGTCGCTTCACACTCTCCTGCAAACAGTTCCACTGCAAGCTGGAGGCCACCACTTGATGAAGCCAATATGACCGTGTCATCTGCAAAAAGCAGAGATGAGATTCTGAGGCCACCAAGGTAGAAGCCTAGAAATGGATGGATGGATGGATGGATGGATGGATGGACAAACTAAATGCTCCAGACTGAAACAATAAGGGAAAATACAATAGTGAATTGGAAAGATTGGAAAGACCAAAAAAAAAAAACCAAGAAAACACTGGGGAACCAAGACCATGACAAATAGCTCTTTGGCAATTGCCTTGCTGATGCAAAATTATTATATTATACCTGTCAAATGCCGTTGTCTTTGGCATTTTTCATAGTTTGAACTAAAGAACTGGAAACAAACTATGAGTTTTTGCAACAGGCTGCTAGTAACAAACTGGTTAAAGATACCATGTAAACTTAGTTCTAGACACAACACTGGCTCATCCCTTGAGTTTTTATGCTTGAAAGAGTCATAGCCGAGTGTTAAGCGGCTTAAAAAACAAAACAAAACAAAAAACATTCCTCCTAAAACAGTCACGTACAAGGGCTGAATTGAAAATCAATGAAAAAGCAGCCAATGTCCAAAGAAAAAGTTTGAAAGACCTTCACAAAGCCTGGAGAACTATTATTTAAGAAAAATTACAAGTCACTCTTTGGAAGCCAAATGCAAGGAAATAAAGGGGTGGCTCAAGACTTTTTGACTCTAAGTGATGTTACGTATAGAACTGCATATTTGACAATAGGAGATTGGGGTGGATGGAGGGTTCAGTTCTGTTCATTTCAGTTAATACAGGTTTTCTCTGATGATGACCCTAATCAAGATATTATTTTTGTGACCACATGAGTGAAAGTAGTCTCTTTAACCTAAACTCATTCCTAACCTCAACCAAACCTTAATCTTTAAGTTTGCAGAATCTGTTGGTGTTTGTTATCTAATTTTCAGGTCCTGTTATTTAGTTTTAAGGGATTATTAATTATGGTATTGTGCATATTCCTGGACATATTTGTAATTCAAGTTAGAATTTTCAAATATTTACAAAACTCAAGGAAGATCTTAGACAATGAACAATGAGGCCATTCCCTTTATTCATATATATATATATATATATATATATATATATATATATATATATATATGGTGCTACAAAGTATTAACGCAAGGGTATTAACGCAAGGGGGCTGAAAAATATTGCACGCCCCACTTTTCTGTTTTTTATTTGTTAAAAAAGTTTAACGCATCCAATAAATTTCATTCCACTTCACGATTGTGTCCCACTTGTTGTTGATTCTTCACAAAAAATTAAAATTTTATATCTTTATGTTTGAAGCCTGAAATGTGGCAAAAGGTTGAAAAGTTCAAGGGGGCCGAATACTTTCGCAAGGCACTGTATGTATGTATATATATATATATATATATATATATATATATATATATATATATATATATATATATATATACACACACACACACACACACACACAAAATATTGTTGCTGTTCTGGATATTTATTTTATTCTGATATTAAATAGGTTGATCACATCGCCTTACAAACTATCATCTTGTAGGTTGAAATGTTGACTCTCAGTATTTCATCTGACACCTCTCCTTTCCACATATTAGGATAGCTTTTTATCCTGTGTTTCCCATTCTTTTATGTTAATTCCTGAAAACTGATTATTCTGGTCTTGTTTGTTTCTTTGTTCAGGAAGTGCGGGGACTCCGGTCATTTTTAATGAGAACGGGGATGCTCCCGGACGCTATGACATCTTCCAGTATCAGATCACCAACAAGTCGGTGGCAGAGTACAAAGTCATCGGACACTGGACCAATCAGTTGCATCTCAATGTAAGGACCACTAACCTGTAACAGCTGTAAAACATGAAATATTATAAAGCTGCTTGCTGCAAGTCAAACGCAAAGAAAACATTCTGCCATTCAGTACATGGTGTTTTTAAAGTGCTTCAAACAAATATTGTATTTTGATTGATTAAAAAATTATTATTATTAGGTTTTTTTTGCATTTTTCAATTTGTCTTTTTACACTCTGGCAGAACCATGTTTCTTTAAAACAATTAACCCATATTTTATTTTATTTTTTCATACCTAGAAAGTGATTCTGTTCACTAACTCAAACAAATACAATTCAGCTGTGTTTAAAAGTGGTTGCTGTGTGTAATTTTTTAGTATAGTTCAAACTTGATTTAGACCAAAGGTTGAATTAGGATGGTGCAGAGTGCTTAGTTTCCTATTCCCCTCCTCAGATGGAGGCCTTGCAGTGGACAACCAGTGATTCATCCCTGCCAGCTTCAGTGTGCAGCATGCCCTGTCGCACTGGTGAGAGGAAGAAAGTAGTAAAGGGCGTACCGTGCTGCTGGCATTGCGAGCAGTGCGAGGGATACCACTTCCAAGCCAGCGAGTTTACCTGCGAGCTCTGCCCCTATGAGAAGAGACCTAACCAAAACCGTTCTAGCTGCCAACCAATCCCTATCATCAAGCTAGAATGGCATTCGCCCTGGGCACTGGTTCCTGTCTTCATCTCTGTCTTGGGCATTATCGCTACAGCCTTCGTCATCATAACATTTATTCGCTATAATGACACACCCATCGTGCGTGCCTCAGGTCGGGAGATGAGCTATGTCCTGCTGACAGGTATCTTCCTGTGTTATATCATCACCTTCCCCATGATTGCTGCTCCTGATATTGTTATCTGCTCCTTCCGCCGAATTTTCCTGGGGCTTGGAATGTGCTTCAGCTATGCTGCACTGCTCACCAAGACTAACCGCATCCATCGCATCTTTGAACAGGGCAAGAAGGCAGTGACAGCACCACGCTTCATTTCACCAGCCTCCCAGCTGGTCATTACCTTTTCGCTCATCTCAGTTCAGCTGCTGGGTATTCTCGTGTGGTTTGCTGCTGACCCACCACACACCTTTGTGGACTATGGGGAGCAGCGCACACAGAATCCTGAGAATGCACGAGGTGTCCTAAAGTGTGACATTTCTGACCTATCACTTATCTGCTCCTTAGGATATAGCATCCTCTTGATGGTCACATGTACTGTTTATGCCATCAAGACTCGCAGCGTGCCAGAAACCTTTAATGAAGCCAAACCCATTGGATTTACTATGTACACCACGTGTATCATCTGGCTCGCCTTCATCCCTATTTTCTTTGGCACAGCACAGTCAGCAGAGCGGGTGAGTGCACAACAGCATAATGGATCTTTATGTTTATGGACTGTTTAGCCATCCAGCAGCATTTCTAAAAACAAACAAAACAAATTAGCAGTATCTAAATATCCTCTCATACACTGTATTTACACAGGTGACACCATGTTGAAATCTTGCGGATGCCAGACTGCACAATCTACCTTTTAAGTCTCCCTTTTTTTAATGTGTTAATGTGTAACTCTTAATAAGTTAAACTGATATAAATGTTACCAGGACTGGTTATGTCCATTTACAGCTCCATATTTTTATTCTTGGAGTCTACTAGACACAGAAAGCTCACAGAAAATCATTATGTATCTTAGTAGCAGGCCTCTCATTACAACCTCTTTAGTTTGTTCACTTCATTAAACAAACTGTTTTTTCATCTGTGCCTTTATGTCATCTCATAAACAGAAGATTTGAAAACCAGGTAGGTGGGGCTTCTGCTTTGTGTACCTGAGATGACCATATTAAGAATATGCCCTCTCCATGACATCATAAAAAACAGGTTTAAACTGAATACTCGGAGCTTTTGCTTTTGATTCACAGGAACTAATTGCATTTGGGTGGCTGTAGCTCAGGAGGTAGAGCAGGTCACCCACTGACTGGAAGGTTGGCAGTTTGATTCCTGGCTACCCCAGGCTGCATGCGAATGTATCCTTGGGCAAGATACTAAACCCCAAGTTGCTTGCTGATGCAACTGTTGGAGTGTGAATGTTAGATAATAAAAAGCACTGAGCTTAGTTAATCATGGAAGTGCTTGAATGAATGGGTAAATGAAAATGTGTTGTATAAGTGCTTTGAGTGCCCAGAAGAGTAGAAAAGTGCTATATAAGAACTAGTCCATTTACCATATCCACTGACCTCAGTATTTTAAACTTTTCTGGACATAGGACTGGACATAAAATGTGTGAAAAAGCAGCCAATGTCTAAATAAGAATTTGATGCCTGGAGAAATGTTGCTGAAGACCTTAAAAAGTTACAAGAAAGTCTGGCTCCATGGAAGCAAAATGTAAAAAAAAAAAAGCGCGTGTGTGTGTCTCTCCCCCCCCTCTCTCTCTCTCTCTCTCTCTCTATATATATATATATATATATATATATATATATATATATATATATAATTTCTACATTTCTGCTTCTTTCTGTCAAGATGGGGTGCTGAATGTACATTAATGAGAATTAAAATAAACTTTTTTGATTTTAGCAAATAGCTGCAATGAAACAAATAGTGAAAAACTGAAAGGGGTCTGAATACTTTCCGTACCCACTGGTCATAATATGTGGCAAAAACATTATTACTCTAAAACATTTTAAATTAAACAGCAGTTCTAGGCATATAAACATCACTTTTAGGCAATTGAGCTAAAATTAGTAATTAGATAATTAATAATAATAATAATTAATAATTAGATGAACCAAGCTAAGGAAACCAGTCAGATGTCTTAAATTCATGTTTTGGAGTTATAAAACACATACATCCCAAGTGTAAATGTGTGGGAACCACTGAGAACTGTATTTGACTCATGGAGCAAGAAACTGCTTCCCCTTCTGTTTGCATCTCTGGACATTAATCTTCATCAGTTTTTAGGAAATGTCAGAGTTTTCCGACCCACTTTAATCTAATAGATGTGCTAAGATTTGAATTTGAAGAACAGAAACAGGCTGTGTTAGCTTAACTTTACCTGCCGTCAGTCCTGGAGAAGGTCAATAAAATCCTTCATGTGCTCAGCCTAGAGCACATGACAACCACTACCCAGACAGGTAACCAAATCACCTCACCTGCCCCACCGAAATAAATCCCCGAGGGGCTTTTTAAAATTTTAACCTCAGGGCTTCCCGCTATGTTAGCTAATATGTCAGTAGCTAACTAAGCTAACTCAGCTGTCACAATCTCACATTTCTGAAGAAAAAACAAACAAAGCAATTATTTTCGTGAGTGACAGGGTGGGGCAGATCAGTTCACTTGAAGGCGGAGTCTTTTGCCATTTGGGTATTATCAGTTTTCAAGAACAAGGGTGATGTCCAGAGCTGTTGCAACTACAGAGGTTAAAGCTGATGACCCATATGATAAAGATATGGAAAACAGCTCTCAAAGATAGGTTAAGAAAAGAGGTAACAATCAGTAAGCAGCAGTATGGCTTCATGCCAAGAAAGAGCACTACAGATGTTTGAGAGTGTTAATGGAGAAGTATAGAAAATGCCAGAAAGGAGATGCACTGTCTTTGTGGCTCTAGAGAAAGAAAAATATGATGGGGTGCTAAGAGAGGATCTGTGGTATTGCATTAGGATGTCAAGAGTGGCAGAGAAGTACGTGAGGCTGGTGCACAGGACCAAGGCAGTGGTGAGGACAGTAAGACAGTGGTGAGGGTTGTATAGGTGGCTGTGGCTCAGGAGGCAGAGCAGGTCATCTACTAATCGGAAGGTTGGTGGTTTAATTACTGGCTGCTCCAGTCTCCTTATCCTTGTGCAAGATACTGAACCCCAAGTTGCTCTCCAATGTATGAATGTTTGTGAATGTTAAATAGAAAGCACTTTGAAATAGAAAACAGTACTTGCGTGAATGGGTAAATACAAATGTGTTTTATAAAGCACTTTGAGTTCTCAGCTAGAGTAGAAAAGCACTAAGAACTAGCATTTACCATACCAGTGACAGATGGGTTCAAGGTGGGTGTGGGATTACATCAGGGATTGGCTCTGAGCCCCTTCTTCTAATGGACAGGCTGACAGATGAGATAAAAACAGAAGTCTCCGTGGACTCTCCAGGCTTTCTTCCACCTGAGAGCCTGGAGAGGTGGAAGCATGCACTGGAGAGATAGAGGTAGAAGCAAGACAGAATCTATGTGTGTGAATAAGAGGGAGGCAGGTAGAAAGGTGAACATGCAAGGAGTAGAGAGAGTGAAGATAGATGAGTTTAAATACCTGGGGTCAATCATCCAAAGCTATGGACAGTGCACAAGAGAGGTGAAGAAGATTGTGAAGGCAGGAGTGAGCAAGTGTCGGGGTAATTTATGAGAGAATGATGGTAGTGAGACGGTGGCACTGACAAAAAGACAGGATTCCAAGCTGAAGCTGGCAGAGCTAGAGATGCAAAGATTCTCATAGAGTGACCAGTATGGAAAAGGACAGCTCAAATTGAGTAGTTTGGAGACAAAGTTAGAGAGGCAAGGCTGAGACAGTTTGAACATGTGGAGAGGAGGGATAGAGGATATACTGGGAAAAGGGTGTTGAATATTGAGTTGCCATGCAGGAGGAAAAAAGAAAGTCCACTGAGAAGGTTCATGGATGTTGTGAAGGAGGGTACACAGAGAGATGATGTGTCAGAGGTGGCTGATAGGGAGAGGGTGAGATGGAGGCAGCTGATCTGCTGTGACAACCCTTAAAGGATCAGCCAAAAGAACACAACTCATACCTGGTGATTAGCGATAGGGCAACTTATTTTTCATAATTCTCCCAAGTGTTTCTTATTCAAAGAGACCAAGGTTAATTACAGTTGTGAAGCCATTCCTGACTGAAACTGGAGACATCACTTCGGAACCGAGGGGCACCCCACCCCCAACCCCCCCGGATCTCACTGCAAACAAAGCTACAACTTTTCCAGAGATACTTGTCACATACGGAGCCTTGCACCACACCCCACCAGCTCTGCGGGAGGTCATAGTTGTCAGTACAGGTGTGCAAACAACGCGTTATGCAGCAGTTGTTGGTGAGTTCACCAGCCATTTTTGGGAATTTACCGCTATCGAAAAGGACATGTTGCTGTTTGACCCTGATGACACTCCACCTCACCTGCAGCTACACCTGCAGCTGGACCTGACTGAGCTTCAGTGTGACAGCCAACACCAGCATCTCTCTCTCCTTCTGTGTCGTGCCAAAAAGTGATTTTTGGTATTTGCCAAAAAAAAATTTCTTGTATTTAAACCGGTGTAAATGACTTTTGGACTTATAATCTGTCAAACGTATTTCTCATGAATGGCAAAGTGACTTTTATATATTCTTTATTTATCGGGGTAAAAACTCATTTTTTCAGAGAGATCAGGCCAAGGGAGCAGCATAAGTTGCAACAATAGCATCAAAACTCTATAAACATAGCTGATGTGGCCAAAAAGGACTGGATTGATTATAATGTAGGTACAATAACATAAAGATACTTGCAAAACAGGTCATTTGTTTTATTTATAAGTCCTTCATAAATCTTTTTGACTGCATTCTACTTAACAATATAAACAGAGACATTATACATCAAAAACACATAAAAAACATAAATGTTTTGCTTGAGATCAAGACTAAGTGACTCCCACCTACTGTACATGACATTTTACACATGTCAGCCACCGCTCTGGAGACAGACCTGCCCTGTGTACCTGCATACTCTTTACATTAGTGTCAGTAGCTTACCTGTTGCCCTGTTATCAGGAATACACAGTAGTATTTTATTTTCTGTTGAAAGGCACTTTCTGTGTGTTATAAATTTCAGTTGGAAATTCAGAGAGTTTTTATCCTCTACATTTGGTTACTTCATGTTTTTTTGCTGCATGGAAATGAAAGTATTAAATAAGAATATTATATGTATCTTTTTTTCTTTAAAATAATATCATCAGGGACTGTTGGTCCTTGGGCACTTGCATGTTGTCAAATCTGGCCCTTTTTGAAAAACGTTTGGACACCCCTGGTCTACAGAAACAGCAAGAGTATGTAAAATAATACATCCCATTCCAATGTTAAAATACTGAATTTGCTTTTTTAAAAGTAGGTGAATTTTGTAATCTCTGGACAGAGCTAGTCTAGCTAGTCCTCTGTTTCCAGTCCATGTACTAAACTAATCCGATGCTGGTGCAATATTATTCGGCCCCCTTGCGTTAATACTTTGTAGCGCCACCTTTTGCTGCAATTACAGCTGCAAGTCGCTTGGGGTATGTCTCTATCAGTTTTGCACATCGAGAGACTGAAATTCTTGCCCATTCTTCCTTGCAAAACAGCTCGAGCTCAGTGAGGTTGGATGGAGAGCATTTGTGAACAGCAGTCTTCAGCTCTTTCCACAGATTCTCGATTGGATTCAGGTCTGGACTTTGACTTGGCCATTCCAACACCTGGATACGTTTATTTGTGAACCATTCCATTGTAGATTTGGCTTTATGTTTTGGATCATTGTCTTGTTGGAAGATAAATCTCCGTCCCAGTCTCAGGTCTCTTGCAGACTCCAACAGGTTTTCTTCCAGAATGGTCCTGTATTTGGCCCCATCCATCTTCCCATCAATTTGGACCATCTTCCCTGTCCCTGCTGACGAAAAGCAGGCCCAAACCATGATGCTGCCACCACCATGTTTGACAGTGGGGATGGTGTGTTCAGGGTGATGAGCTGTGTTGCTTTTACGCCAAACATATCGTTTTGCATTGTGGCCAAACAGTTCGATTTTGGTTTCATCTGACCAGAGCACCTTCTTCCACATGTTTGGTGTGTCTCCCAGGTGGCTTGTGGCAAACTTTAAACGAGACTTTTTATGGATATCTTTGAGAAATGGCTTTCTTCTTGCCACTCTTCCATAAAGGCCAGATTTGTGCAGTGTACGACTGATTGTTGTCCTATGGACAGACTCTCCCACCTCAGCTGTAGATCTCTGCAGTTCATCCAGAGTGATCATGGGCCTCTTGGCTGCATCTCTGATCAGTCTTCTCCTTGTTTGAGATGAAAGTTTAGAGGGACGGCCGGGTCTTGGTAGATTTGCAGTGGTCTGATACTCCTTCCATTTCAATATGATTGCTTGCACAGTGCTCCTTGAGATGTTTAAAGCTTGGGAAATCTTTTTGTATCCAAATCCGGCTTTAAACTTCTCCACAACAGTATCTCGGACCTGCCTGGTGTGTTCCTTGGTCTTCATGATGCTCTCTGCACTTGGAACAGAACCCTGAGACTATCACAGAGCAGGTGCATTTATACGGAGACTTGATTACACACAGGTGGATTCTATTTATCATCATCAGTCATTTGGGACAACATTGGATCATTCAGAGATCCTCACTGAACTTCTGGAGTCAGTTTGCTGCACTGAAAGTAAAGGGGCCGAATAATATTGCACGCCCCACTTTTCAGTTTTTTATTTGTTAAAAAAGTTTGACACATCCAATAAATTTCATTCCACTTCACGATTGTGTCCCACTTGTTGTTGATTCTTCACAAAAAATTAAAATTTTATATCTTTATGTTTGAAGCCTGAAATGTGGCAAAAGGTTGAAAAGTTCAAGGGGGCCGAATACTTTCGCAAGGCACTGTAGCTTCATAAGCTGAAACCATTGTTTCAGCTTTAATGATAAAAGTTTAGCCTAAACTTGAAGGCACGGGTAGGCAGAAACAAGAACAACTAAGACATACCAGGTTTGACAGCTAAGTTTCTTTTGTTTTGTATTTTCTTTTGATTTGCTTATTAACCTGTCCTGTTAATATTACAGGTTCTGTGAACAGGCAGCCAAATTATAGTCTGTATGCTGTGTTGAGCCAGACACTTTTGATTTGCCAAGAGGATCTTGAAAAAGGCTCCTCCTCCA
>JAMQGT020009641.1:0-36160 GCA_024447675.2 Pterophyllum scalare | reverse complement strand
TGATGGAGAGAGGTGGGGCAGTGTGAAGTTGTGCAGAGACAAATTGGGAGAAGAGAAAGGTAAGCTGGTGGATCTACAAGTATGATTGTAACGCAACGTAGATTATATCAATATAAATGATATTGTCTCATCTTATATGAAAATATATTGATTATTATTAAAAACTCAATATATCGCCCAGCTCTACTCTTCGGATTTTATACTGTCAAACATATAAAACACACTCGTGTTTTTTTTATTCCTTTGCAGCTGAAGATCTGGGCCCAGCCAAGTCAAATACACACTGCTGAGTATGCCGCGAACATAACCAAGGTCATTTTTGACTACTTTGAGGAATATTTTAACATGAAATATTCCATCACAAAACTGGGTAGGTGACTGGAACACTAACCAAACATGCTCGCTCTCTCTCTCTATCAATCAAAATAATACATAAAAAAAATCCTTCAGGAACTTCATGGCTCCCAATAAACCATTGTATTGAATGAAAGATTCTCCTACTGACCTACAAATCTCTTCATAACCCCATATATCACTGCTCTTATTCATTTTTACACTCCCTCACCTACACTTTCTTCCTCTTCTTATATACTTCTCAACACCTCCTGTTCATCTATCTGTAATGGGGTCTAAGCCTTCTGTTACACCGCTGCTCACCTTTGGAACTCACTCACACAATCCATGAAGGGCATCAATAATCTATCCCTCTTTAAATCCCGTCTAAAAATTCAGCACTTTAAACAAGCATTCTAATTACATTGGTTAGTAGGGATTTCATTTACTTGGTTTAAGAAATTGTTTTTATTATACCTGTACTGCTGCTTATTTTGTACTTGTTTTATTTTGTTTTATTGTTCTCAGGTTACTCTTTTATTCTGTAAGGTAATCTTGAGTGTCTTGAAAAGCACCCACAAATAAAATGCATTATTATTATTAGTAGTAGTAGTAGTAGTAGTAGATTTAGTAATATTGTTATTATAATTATTATTATTATTACCACTGGGACCTCTTTGGACTTTTCATTCCACATCTTTTCCAGCTGTTCCTTCAGACCCTAGTGCTGTTGTCTCGTGTTTCTTCTTTCTGATGGTGCTTTCTGGTGAGACTGCCACAACTGCAGTCTTCTGTTCCTTGTTAGCCACTACCATGTCTGGTTGATTGTCAAGCAGCTGCTTATGTGTGTGGAACTTGACATCCCACAGGACCTTAGCCTTTTAGTTTTCAACCACCTTCAGTGCTGTCTCCCATTGGGACTTGGGGACTTCTAATTCATATGTGTCACAGATGTTCCTATACTCTATCCCAGCCAATTGATTGTGCCTCTCACTCTATAGTGTCCCAGCTTGCATCTTACATCCTGCTACTATGTGCTGCATGGTCCCTGGGGCATCTTTGCACAGCCTAAGACTTGGGTCCTGTTAGCTGTGGTAGACTCCTGCCCTTATCTGATGCTTGGACCTGTTATTTTATTTCCATGATCAGAGCCTCTGTGTTGTCTTTTAGGCTGGCCTTTCCTAGTCATGATAAGATTTCTTGATGTCAGGCACCTCTGTCGATGGTACATCACAATGCAGGGACTTGGCCCTCTGTGATAGTTTCTCCTCCTTCTACCGTCTGTCTTCAGCTGTCTAAGGCACTCTTGGAGCAGCTCAATTCAGGGGACATCTTCCTAATGTATTTGTGTTTCCTCCTGGATTTTGGTTCTGAGGCTCACTAATCCTCACCCGCCCTCCTTCCAATGTTTGTAGAGCAGGAGTAAGACTATCTACTACATAGAAGCCTGGATGTATGATGCATGCGGGGAGAGCATACACTGAGAGGCACAACAAAGTGGCTGTGATAGTGTACAGGAACATTTCTGCAACATATGGGCTAGGACTCCCCAAGTCCCAATGGGAGACACCACTAAAGGTGACTGAGAATAACAGGGCTAAAGTGATCTGGGACTTTGAGTTCCAGATAGAAACTCAGCAACAGCTGCAAGCCAACCAATCAGACATAGTTGCCAAAGAGAAGACTGCAATTTTGATAGATCCCAGCAGACAGCATCATCAGAAAAGAAGGCACACAAGAAAACAGATAAGTACAAAAGAACAACTGGGCTGAAAGAACAACTGGAAAAGAAAAAGAAGAGAAAAGTGGTCCTAGTGCTAATGTTAGTGTTAAGAGCTGTAACCCCTAAATTGAAATACTGGCTCCAGCCAATTACAGACACAACATCACAAGTCTCTTTCCAGAAGGGTACAGTTGTAGGAACAACTAAGAAATTCCTATAACTCCTAAAACCCTGAAATTCCTAGAACTCCAAACTAGAACTTTATTAGGAACACACAAATATCACCCCAGATATTTTTTGTATATACATTTGTATATGTTTGTGTGCATTTATGTGTGGTGGACTGTCTGTGCTGGGTGGGTCCAGATAAGATAGCCATCCCTGACTTTGGTACTGGTGCCATGGAGAACTGGGGCCTTATCACCTACAGGGAAACCAACCTGCTGTATGACAAAAACCAGTCGTCATCCTACAATAAGCAACGAGTGGCCAGTGTTATCGCACATGAGCTGGTTCACCAGGTAAGTTTCTGAAATTGTATTTTTGCTTATGTAAAGATATGTAACACAAGATCTGTATAACACATTTTTTCTGAAAATACTTTGTTCCACTTTGCTACACTTGCATGCATTATACTGTGAACTTTAATGCAGTAATGACAAAAAATTGTTAAAACATCTTACAATCACAGTTCAGATGCCTCCTAGATAGTATAATTCAATTCAATTCAGTTCAATTCAAATCTATTTTATTTGTATAGTGCCAAATCATGACAAGCAGTTGCCTCAAGGTGCTTTGTGTTGTAGGTAAAAACCGTGCCATAATACAGAGAAAACCCAAGAGTAAAAAAAAATCATATGAGCAAGCACTTGGCGACAGTGGGAAGGAAAAACTCCCTTTTAACAGGAAGAAACCTCCAGCAGAACCAGGCTCAGGGAGGGGCAGTCATCTGTTGCGACCGGTTGGGGTTGAGGGGAGAGAGACAGGACAAAAGACATGCAGAGATTAATTTTAATTAATGATTGAATACAGAATGACGTATAAACAGAGTAAAATGGATTGAAAAGAAACAGTGCATTATGGGACCCCCCTCAGCAGCCTAGGCCTATAGCAGCATAGATAAGGGGTGGTTCAGGGTCGTCTGATCCAGCCCTAACTATAAGCTTGATCATAAAGGAAAGTTTTAAGCCTAATCTTGAAAATAGAGAGGGTGTCTGTCTCCTGAATCCAAGCTGGGAGCTGGTTCCACAGATGAGGGGCCTGAAAGCTGAAGGCTCTGCCTCCCATTCTACTTTTAAGTATCCTAGGAACCACAAGTAAGCCAGCAGTCTGAGAACGAAGTGCTCTATTGGGGTGATACGGTACTATGAGGTCTTTGAGATAAGATGGGGCCTGATTATTCAAGACCTTGTATGTTAGGAGAAGGATTTTAAATTCTACTCTAGATTTAACAGGGAGCCAATGAAGAGAAGCCAATATGGGAGAAATCTGCTCTCTCTTTCTAGTCCCTGTCAGTACTCTAGCTGCAGCATTTTGGATCAGCTGAAGGCTTTTCAGGGAGCTTTTAGGACAGCCTCATAATAATGAATTACAGTAGTTTTTAGGTCACCTCTTTGATGTCATGTATGTTTTATTTTATTTTATCCTTTGCAGGACAGATCACACTGTAGGTTTTCAATAATAATAATAATAATATCTTGGATTTATATAGCACCTTTCACAATACCCAAGGACACTAAACAATGAGAAGATAAAAAAAAACCCTAGGAATTGAAGGCCTTTTGAACAGATGATTTTTTAGCAGTCTCTTAAAAGTGTCCAGTGATCAGGGAGCAGGGAGAGAGTTCCAAAGAGTAGGGGCTGCCACACTGAAAGCTCTGTCTCCAAAGGTATGGCTGTTAGTGCGAGGGACGGCGAGCAGACCCAAGGCTGATGACCGTAATGTCCAAGGCTGTTTGTATGGCTGCAAAAGGTCGGACAAATATTAAGGGGCCAAAGCATCGAGGGATTTGTAAGTGAGGAGAAGGATCTTGTACACAATGTGAGACTTTACTGGGAGCCAAGGCAAATTAACAAAGACTCACAGTCCAGAACTCAAAGACTTACCTTCATGTTCGGCTGCTTTCAGCACTGCTGGTATTTGCTTAGACTCTTTGGCTCCAGTTGATCTTTTGGAGTTAACTTCAATAGTTACTTCCTCCAAACCATCAACATGTTTATTAGATCCCATTCCTACTAGACTGTTCAAAGAAGTCTTTCCAATTATTGATGCTTCAATCTTAAATATGATCAATCTGTCTTTATTAGTTGGCTATGTACCATAGGCAAATAATTCTTGAAAGAGTAGTTGTAAAACAGCTAACTGATCATCTGCAGAGGAACGGTTTATTTGAAGAGTTTCAGTCAGGTTTCAGAATTCATCACAGTACAGAAACAGCATTAGTGAAGGTTACAAATGATCTTCTTACAGCCTCTGACAGTGGACTCATCTCTGTGCTTGTCCTGTTGGACCTCAGTGCAGCTTTGATACTGTTGATCATAACATTTTATTACAGAGATTAGAGCATGCCATAGGTATTAAAGGTACTGCACTGCAGTGGTTTGAATCATATTTATCTAATAGACTCCAATTTGTTCATGTAAATAGGGAGTCGTCTTCACACACTAAGGTTAATTATGGTGTTCCACAGGGTTCTGTGCTAGGTCCAATTTTATTTACATTTTACATGCACCCCAGTAGATCACTCTCAGACAGCAGACTGTTGGCTTACTTGTGGTTTCTAGGATACTTAAGAGTAGAGTGGGAGGCAGAGCCTTCAGTTTTCTGTTAAAAGGGAGTTTTTCCTTCCCACTGTCGCAGAGTGCTTGCTCGTATGGGGTTATTTTGACTGTTGGGTTTTCTGTGTTATTATTGTAGGGTCTTTACCTTGCAATATAAAGCACCTTGAGCAGACTGTTGTGATTTGGCGCTATATAAATAAAATTGAATTGAATTGAATAAACCACTGCTATTCCCTGACAGGGAAAGTGTTGATTCTCAGCTCCATAAGTTTTATTTAATTTACATAACTTCCACTGTAGATCATTCTAGTTTGTAAGAACAGCACCCTGCCCTGCCTCCCACATTGAAAAGTAAATAATGAATATAAGAATGGTTTTTTGTATGCATGATGAAATAGGAGAAGAGGTGGTATTTATAAAATAAAAATTATTTCTGCATGACATGCATGGACTCTGTATAAGCAACTTTTACCATGGGAACATCTAGCAGGTCAATGTGTACCTGCAGATTCCTTATCTAATTATATTAGTGTGGAATTTTAAAACTAACTTCAGTTGTCTTTTTTTTCAGTGGTTTGGGAATATTGTAACTATGGATTGGTGGGATGACCTGTGGCTCAATGAAGGCTTTGCCAGTTTTTTTGAGTACATCGGCGTGGAATTAGCAGAACCAACCTGGGGCATGGTGAGTTCTGCTTTAAAGGCACATTAAAGATGCACAAAGCTATTAGTACCAGTCAATCTGAAGTTCCCAGTAATCTGAAAGTTGTGTTGTAATGGTGTGGTTATACAGCGAGACATTATGATCATCAGTGATGTACTTCCTGTCATGGTGGATGACGCTCTACTGTCCTCTCATCCAATCATTGTAAATGTGTCAACCCCAGCAGAAATCACCTCTGTGTTTGATGCCATCTCATACAGCAAGGTATGAAATGGTAAATGGACTAGTTGTTATATAGTAAGTCACTCTGTCTGAGCACTCATACAACATGCTTACATTTACCCATTCACACCCTTTCATACAAGCACTTCTGTGTGTAAGTAAGCTAAGTGCTTTTATTGTCTAACATTCACACACAGTTATACTCCAACGCCTGCATCAAAGAGCAACTTGGGTTTCAGTATCTTGCCCGAACCTCCAACCTTCTGATTAGTAGATGACCTGCTCTACCTCCTGAGCTACAGCCACGCAACATATGGAAAATATATGGAAAACCTCCATTCATAAATGCTGTAATCAAGTCTCAGAAAACCATGCTTCCCATCCAAGAGTTATATACTGTACGTGCAAACAAGATCCAAAAAGTATCACTTGTGACTCAAAACAATACTACTACAATAGGCAAGATACTAAACTCCACATTGGTCCTGATGCATCCATTGGTGTGTGATTGTGTATAATTAAGGTGTATAGAATAAATACTGCACGAATGTATATGCATGCATGAATGTGGCTTGCACTGTAAAAGTATTGTGAGTGGTCAACAATACAATAAAAGTGCTCAATGAATATCAATCCATTTACCATGTAATGAAAATTGTTCAACATTTTCCCAGGGAGCATCCATTCTTAGGATGCTGGAGGACTGGATGGGCAGAGATGTGTTCAGGGATGGCTGTCGAGTAAGTCATGGACTCAGCTCTATAACAGAATTTCAAAAATGGATGTAACCCTTTTGATTAATATTAATCTCAATGATCTTTTTTTTCTTTCACCAGAAATATTTGAAAGACTTCTGTTTCAAGAACGCCAAAACGGCTGACTTCTGGGCATCTCTTGCTAGTGTAAGGTTGAATTTTATTAGCCTTGTGCTTCAATGTATACCAGATTATGACTAGAATAATACATACTTATTAAAAGACAAATAAAAAATAAAATATGTGCTGTACAATACAACAATAAAATACATAAAACAACTCAGTAAATACATGAAGATACCTAAGAGATACATATCAAAGGGTGAGTTTTTAAAAGCAATTTAAAATGAATGAGTGATGAGTCCCCTCTAACATGCAATGGCAGATCATTCCAGAGATTTGGTGCTGCCACAGCAAAATCCCAGTCCCCTATGAATTTAAGCCTAGTTTTAGGCTGAGCTGACAGACCAAGTGGGAGTAGATGAGTCTAGCTGCTCATAGAGATAAGGCGGGGCAAGTCTATTTAGACATCCTAAACTGAATGAGCAGCCAATGGAGTGAAGGTAAAACAGGTGAAATGTACTCCTGTTTGCAAGCACCAATTAAAAGACATCCAGCAGCATTCTGCACCAGCTGAAGGTGTGCAACAGAGGACCTGCTAAGCCCCATATGTGCATTAACACTTGCCAATTTACAGTAATCCAGCCAAGTGGTAACAAAGGCGTGGATTACTGTTTCAAAATCTCATCTCTGGAGAACTGGCTTTATTTTGGCCAGCTGCCTCAGGTGAACAAAGCTCAGCTTGTCTACAGCCTTAATGTGGCTTCCAAAGATCTACCAAAGGGGTCACAGCGTTCTTACCAAAAATATCCCCTTTTTTCCCTCTCATTTAAACTTCGGAGATTTTAGACCCATCCATGCTTCAATATCATCTAGGCACTTACAGAGGTGTGAAAAAGTGTTTGCCCCCTTCCTCATTTCCTGTTTTTTGCATGTTTGTCACACTTAAGTGTTTCGGAACATCAAACCAATTTAAACAATAGTCAAGGACAACACAAGTAAACACAAAATGCAATTTGTAAATGAAGGTGTTTATTATTAAAGGTGAAAAAAAATCCAAACCATCATGGCCCTGTGTGAAAAAGTGATTGCCCCCCTTGTTAAAACATACTATAACTGTGGTTTTTCACACCTGAGTTCAATTTCTCTAGCCACACCCAGGCCTGATTATTGCCACACCTGTTCTCAATCAAGACATCACTTAAATAGGAGCTGCCTGACACAGTAAGGTCCACCAGAAGATCCTTAAAAGCTACACATCATGCCGAGATCCAAAGAAATTCAGGAACAATTGAGAAAGAAAGTAATTGAGATATATCAGTCTGGAAAGGGTTATAAAGCCATTTCCAAAGCTTTGGGAATCCAGCGAACCACAGTGAGAGCCATTATCCACAAATGGCGAAGACATGGAACAGTGGTGAACCTTCCCAGGAGTGGCCGGCGTCCAAAATTACCCCAAGAGCGCAGCTGACGACTCATCCAAGAGGTCACAAAAGACCCACAACAACGTCCAAAGAACTGCAGGCCTCACTTGCCTCAGTTAAGGTCAGCGTTCATGTCTCCACCATCAAAAGACTGGGCAAAAATGGCCTGCATGGCAGAGTTCCAAGGAGAAAACCACTGCTGAGCAAAAAGAACATTAAAGCTCGTCTCAATTTTTCCAAAACACATCTTGATGATCCCCAAGACTTTTGGGAAAACATTCTGTGGACCGATGAGACAAAAGTGGAACTCTTTGGAAGGTGTGTGTCCCATTACATCTGGCGTAAAAGGAACACTGCATTTCAGAAAAAGAACATTATACCAACAGTAAAATATGGTGGTGGTAGTGTGATGGTCTGGGGCTGTTTTGCTGCGTCAGGACCTGGAAGACTTGCTGTGATAAATGGAACTATGAATTCTGCTGTCTACCAAGAGATCCTGAAGGAGAATGTCCGACCATCTGTTCGTGTACTCGAGCTGAAACGAACTTGGGTTCTGCAGCAGGACAATGATCCTAAACACACCAGCAAGTCCACCACTGAATGGCTGAAGAAAAACAAAATGAAGACTTTGGAGTGGCCTAGCCAAAGTCCTGACCTGAATCCTATTGAGATGTTGTGGTATGACCTTAAAAGGCCGTTCATGCTCGAAAACCCTCTAATGTAACTGAATTAGGACAATTCTGCAAAGATGAGTGGGCCAAAATTCCTCCAGAACGCTGTAAAAGCCTCATTGCAAGTTATCGCAAAAGCTTGGTTGCAGTTGTTGCTGCTAAGGGTGGCCCAACCAGTTATTAGGTTTAGGGGGCAATCACTTTTTCACACAGGGCCATGGTGTTTATTATTAAAGGTGAAAAAAAATCCAAACCACCATGGCCCTGTGTGAAAAGTTATTTCCCCCTAAACCTAATAACTGGTTGGGCCACCCTTAGCAGCAACAACTGCAACCAAGCGTTTGCGATAACTTGCAATGAGGCTTTTACAGCGTTCTGGAGGAATTTTGGCCCACTCATCTTTGCAGAATTGTCCTAATTCAGTTACATTAGAGGGTTTTCGAGCATGAACGGCCTTTTTAAGGTCATACCACAACATCTCAATAGGATTCAGGTCAGGACTTTGGCTAGGCCACTCCAAAGTCTTCATTTTGTTTTTCTTCAGCCATTCAGTGGTGGACTTGCTGGTGTGTTTAGGATCATTGTCCTGCTGCAGAACCCAAGTTCGTTTCAGCTCGAGTACACGAACAGATGGTCGGACATTCTCCTTCAGGATCTCTTGGTAGACAGCAGAATTCATAGTTCCATTTATCACAGCAAGTCTTCCAGGTCCTGACGCAGCAAAACAGCCCCAGACCATCACACTACCACCACCATATTTTACTGTTGGTATAATGTTCTTTTTCTGAAATGCAGTGTTCCTTTTACGCCAGATGTAATGGGACACACACCTTCCAAAGAGTTCCACTTTTGTCTCATCGGTCCACAGAATGTTTTCCCAAAAGTCTTGGGGATCATCAAGATGTGTTTTGGAAAATTGAGACGAGCTTTAATGTTCTTTTTGCTCAGCAGTGGTTTTCTCCTTGAACTCTGCCATGCAGGCCATTTTTGCCCAGTCTTTTTCTGATGGTGGAGGCATGAACGCTGACCTTAACTGAGGCAAGTGAGGCCTGCAGTTCTTTGGACGTTGTTGTGGGGTCTTTTGTGACCTCTTGGATGAGTCGTCGCTGCGCTCTTGGGGTAATTTTGGGCGGCCGGCCACTCCTGGGAAGGTTCACCACTGTTCCATGTCTTCGCCATTTGTGGATAATGGCTCTCACTGTGGTTCGCTGGATTCCCAAAGCTTTGGAAATGGCTTTATAACCCTTTCCAGACTGATATATCTCAATTACTTTCTTTCTCAATTGTTCCTGAATTTCTTTGGATCTCGGCATGATGTGTAGCTTTTAAGGATCTTCTGGTGGACCTTACTGTGTCAGGCAGCTCCTATTTAAGTGATGTCTTGATTGAGAACAGGTGTGGCAATAATCAGGCCTGGGTGTGGCTAGAGAAATTGAACTCAGGTGTGAAAAACCACAGTTATAGTATGTTTTAACAAGGGGGGCAATCACTTTTTCACACAGGGCCATGATGGTTTGGATTTTTTTTCACCTTTAATAATAAACACCTTCATTTACAAATTGCATTTTGTGTTTACTTGTGTTGTCCTTGACTATTGTTTAAATTGGTTTGATGTTCCGAAACACTTAAGTGTGACAAACATGCAAAAAACAGGAAATGAGGAAGGGGGCAAACACTTTTTCACACCTCTGTAAGTGCCTAGATGATATTGAAGCATGGATGGGTCTAAATCTCCGAAGTTTAAATGAGAGGGAAAAAAAGGGGATATTTTTGGTAAGAACGCTGTGACCCCTTTGGTAGATCTTTGGAAGCCACATTAAGGCTGTAGACAAGCTGAGCTTTGTTCACCTGAGGCAGCTGGCCAAAATAAAGCCAGTTCTCCAGAGATGAGATTTTGAAACAGTAATCCACGCCTTTGTTACCACTTGGCTGGATTACTGTAAATTGGCAAGTGTTAATGCACATATGGGGCTTAGCAGGTCCTCTGTTGCACACCTTCAGCTGGTGCAGAATGCTGCTGGATGTCTTTTAATTGGTGCTTGCAAACAGGAGTACATTTCACCTGTTTTACCTTCACTCCATTGGCTGCTCATTCAGTTTAGGATGTCTAAATAGACTTGCCCCGCCTTATCTCTATGAGCAGCTAGACTCATCTACTCCCACTTGGTCTGTCAGCTCAGCCTAAAACTAGGCTTAAATTCATAGGGGACTGGGATTTTGCTGTGGCAGCACCAAATCTCTGGAATGATCTGCCATTGCATGTTAGAGGGGACTCATCACTCATTCATTTTAAATTGCTTTTAAAAACTCACCCTTTGATATGTATCTCTTAGGTATCTTCATGTATTTACTGAGTTGTTTTATGTATTTTATTGTTGTATTGTACAGCACATATTTTATTTTTTATTTGTCTTTTAATAAGTATGTATTATTCTAGTCATAATCTGGTATACATTGAAGCACAAGGCTAATAAAATTCAACCTTACACTAGCAAGAGATGCCCAGAAGTCAGCCGTTTTGGCGTTCTTGAAACAGAAGTCTTTCAAATATTTCTGGTGAAAGAAAAAAAAGATCATTGAGATTAATATTAATCAAAAGGGTTACATCCATTTTTGAAATTCTGTTATAGAGCTGAGTCCATGACTTACTCGACAGCCATCCCTGAACACATCTCTGCCCATCCAGTCCTCCAGCATCCTAAGAATGGATGCTCCCTGGGAAAATGTTGAACAATTTTCATTACATGGTAAATGGATTGATATTCATTGAGCACTTTTATTGTATTGTTGACCACTCACAATACTTTTACAGTGCAAGCCACATTCATGCATGCATATACATTCGTGCAGTATTTATTCTATACACCTTAATTATACACAATCACACACCAATGGATGCATCAGGACCAATGTGGAGTTTAGTATCTTGCCTATTGTAGTAGTATTGTTTTGAGTCACAAGTGATACTTTTTGGATCTTGTTTGCACGTACAGTATATAACTCTTGGATGGGAAGCATGGTTTTCTGAGACTTGATTACAGCATTTATGAATGGAGGTTTTCCATATATTTTCCATATGTTGCGTGGCTGTAGCTCAGGAGGTAGAGCAGGTCATCTACTAATCAGAAGGTTGGAGGTTCGGGCAAGATACTGAAACCCAAGTTGCTCTTTGATGCAGGCGTTGGAGTATAACTGTGTGTGAATGTTAGACAATAAAAGCACTTAGCTTACTTACACACAGAAGTGCTTGTATGAAAGGGTGTGAATGGGTAAATGTAAGCATGTTGTATGAGTGCTCAGACAGAGTGACTTACTATATAACAACTAGTCCATTTAACATTTCATACCTTGCTGTATGAGATGGCATCAAACACAGAGGTGATTTCTGCTGGGGTTGACACATTTACAATGATTGGATGAGAGGACAGTAGAGCGTCATCCACCATGACAGGAAGTACATCACTGATGATCATAATGTCTCGCTGTATAACCACACCATTACAACACAACTTTCAGATTACTGGGAACTTCAAATTGACTGGTACTAATAGCTTTGTGCATCTTTAATGTGCCTTTAAAGCAGAACTCACCATGCCCCAGGTTGGTTCTGCTAATTCCACGCCGATGTACTCAAAAAAACTGGCAAAGCCTTCATTGAGCCACAGGTCATCCCACCAATCCATAGTTACAATATTCCCAAACCACTGAAAAAAAAGACAACTGAAGTTAGTTTTAAAATTCCACACTAATATAATTAGATAAGGAATCTGCAGGTACACATTGACCTGCTAGATGTTCCCATGGTAAAAGTTGCTTATACAGAGTCCATGCATGTCATGCAGAAATAATTTTTATTTTATAAATACCACCTCTTCTCCTATTTCATCATGCATACAAAAAACCATTCTTATATTCATTATTTACTTTTCAATGTGGGAGGCAGGGCAGGGTGCTGTTCTTACAAACTAGAATGATCTACAGTGGAAGTTATGTAAATTAAATAAAACTTATGGAGCTGAGAATCAACACTTTCCCTGTCAGGGAATAGCAGTGGTTTATTCAATTCAATTCAATTTTATTTATATCAGCGCCAAATCACAACAGTCTGCTCAAGGTGCTTTATATCGCAAGGTAAAGACCCTACAATAATAACACAGAAAACCCAACAGTCAAAATAACCCCATACGAGCAAGCACTCTGCGACAGTGGGAAGGAAAAACTCCCTTTTAACAGAAAACTGAAGGCTCTGCCTCCCACTCTACTCTTAAGTATCCTAGAAACCACAAGTAAGCCAACAGTCTGCTGTCTGAGAGTGATCTACTGGGGTGCATGTAAAATGTAAATAAAATTGGACCTAGCACAGAAGCCCTGTGGATACTAGTAATTAACCTTAGTGTGTGAAGACGACTCCCTATTTACATGAACAAATTGGAGTCTATTAGATAAATATGATTCAAACCACTGCAGTGCAGTACCTTTAATACCTATGGCATGCTCTAATCTCTGTAATAAAATGTTATGATCAACAGTATCAAAGCTGCACTGAGGTCCAACAGGACAAGCACAGAGATGAGTCCACTGTCAGAGGCTGTAAGAAGATCATTTGTAACCTTCACTAATGCTGTTTCTGTACTGTGATGAATTCTGAAACCTGACTGAAACTCTTCAAATAAACCGTTCCTCTGCAGATGATCAGTTAGCTGTTTTACAACTACTCTTTCAAGAATTATTTGCCTATGGTACATAGCCAACTAATAAAGACAGATTGATCATATTTAAGATTGAAGCATCAATAATTGGAAAGACTTCTTTGAACAGTCTAGTAGGAATGGGATCTAATAAACATGTTGATGGTTTGGAGGAAGTAACTATTGAAGTTAACTCCAAAAGATCAACTGGAGCCAAAGAGTCTAAGCAAATACCAGCAGTGCTGAGAGCAGCCGAACATGAAGGTAAGTCTTTGAGTTCTGGACTGTGAGTCTTTGTTAACTTGCCTTGGCTCCCAGTAAAGTCTCACATTGTGTACAAGATCCTTCTCCTCACTTACAAATCCCTCGATGCTTTGGCCCCTTAATATTTGTCCGACCTTTTGCAGCCATACAAACAGCCTTGGACATTACGGTGATCAGCCTTGGGTCTGCTCCGCCGTCCCTCGCACTAACAGCCATACCTTTGGAGACAGAGCTTTCAGTGTGGCAGCCCCTCTCTCTGGAACTCTCTCCCTGCTCCCTGATCACTGGACACTTTTAAGAGACTGCTAAAAAATCATCTGTTCAAAAGGCCTTCAATTCCTAGGTTTTTTTTTATCTTCTCATTGTTTAGTGTCCTTGGGTATTGTGAAAGGTGCTATATAAATCCAAGATATTATTATTATTATTATTGAAAAACCTACAGTGTTGATCTGTCCATGCAAAGGATAGAATAAAATAAAACATACATGACATCAAAGAGGTGACCTAAAAACTACTGTAAATTCATTATTATGAGGCTGTCCTAAAAGCTTCCTGAAAAGCCTTCAGCTGATCCAAAATGCTGCAGCTAGAGTACTGACAGGGACTAGAAAGAGAGAGCAGATTTCTCCCATATTGGCTTCTCTTCATTGGCTCCCTGTTAAATCTAGAGTAGAATTTAAAATCCTTCTCCTAACATACAAGGTCTTGAATAATCAGGCCCCATCTTATACCTCAAAGACCTCATAGTACCGTATCACCCCAATAGAGCACTTCGTTCTCAGACTGTGCTGGCTTACTCGTGGTTGCCTGGATACTGAGAAAGTTAGAATGGGAGGCAGAGCCTCGGCTTGCAGGCCCCTCATCTGTGGAACCAGCTCCCAGCTTGGATTCAGGAGACAGACACCCTCTCTATTTTCAAGATTAGGCTTAAAACTTTCCTTTATGATCAAGCTTATAGTTAGGGCTGGATCAGACAACCCTGAACCACCCCTTATCTATGCTGCTATAGGCCTAGGCTGCTGAGGGGGGTCCCATAATGCACTGTTTCTTTTCAATCCATTTTACTCTGTTTATACGTCATTCTGTATTCAATCATTAATTAAAATTAATCTCTGCATGTCTTTTGTCCTGTCTCTCTCCCCTCAACCCCAACCGGTAGCAACAGATGACTGCCCCTCCCTGAGCCTGGTTCTGCTGGAGGTTTCTTCCTGTTAAAAGGGAGTTTTTCCTTCCCACTGTCGCCAAGTGCTTGCTCATATGATTTTTTTTTACTCTTGGGTTTTCTCTGTATTATGGCACGGTTTTTACCTACAACACAAAGCACCTTGAGGCAACTGCTTGTCATGATTTGGCACTATACAAATAAAATAGATTTGAATTGAACTGAATTGAATTGAATTATACTATCTAGGAGGCATCTGAACTGTGATTGTAAGATGTTTTAACAATTTTTTGTCATTACTGCATTAAAGTTCACAGTATAATGCATGCAAGTGTAGCAAAGTGGAACAAAGTATTTTCAGAAAAAATGTGTTATACAGATCTTGTGTTACATATCTTTACATAAGCAAAAATACAATTTCAGAAACTTACCTGGTGAACCAGCTCATGTGCGATAACACTGGCCACTCGTTGCTTATTGTAGGATGACGACTGGTTTTTGTCATACAGCAGGTTGGTTTCCCTGTAGGTGATAAGGCCCCAGTTCTCCATGGCACCAGTACCAAAGTCAGGGATGGCTATCTTATCTGGACCCACCCAGCACAGACAGTCCACCACACATAAATGCACACAAACATATACAAATGTATATACAAAAAATATCTGGGGTGATATTTGTGTGTTCCTAATAAAGTTCAAGTTTGGAGTTCTAGGAATTTCAGGGTTTTAGGAGTTATAGGAATTTCTTAGTTGTTCCTACAACTGTACCCTTCTGGAAAGAGACTTGTGATGTTGTGTCTGTAATTGGCTGGAGCCAGTATTTCAATTTAGGGGTTACAGCTCTTAACACTAACATTAGCACTAGGACCACTTTTCTCTTCTTTTTCTTTTCCAGTTGTTCTTTCAGCCCAGTTGTTCTTTTGTACTTATCTGTTTTCTTGTGTGCCTTCTTTTCTGATGATGCTGTCTGCTGGGATCTATCAAAATTGCAGTCTTCTCTTTGGCAACTATGTCTGATTGGTTGGCTTGCAGCTGTTGCTGAGTTTCTATCTGGAACTCAAAGTCCCAGATCACTTTAGCCCTGTTATTCTCAGTCACCTTTAGTGGTGTCTCCCATTGGGACTTGGGGAGTCCTAGCCCATATGTTGCAGAAATGTTCCTGTACACTATCACAGCCACTTTGTTGTGCCTCTCTCAGTGTATGCTCTCCCCGCATGCATCATACATCCAGGCTTCTATGTAGTAGATAGTCTTACTCCTGCTCTACAAACATTGGAAGGAGGGAGGGTGAGGATTAGTGAGCCTCAGAACCAAAATCCAGGAGGAAACACAAATACATTAGGAAGATGTCCCCTGAATTGAGCTGCTCCAAGAGTGCCTTAGACAGCTGAAGACAGACGGTAGAAGGAGGAGAAACTATCACAGAGGGCCAAGTCCCTGCATTGTGATGTACCATCGACAGAAGTGCCTGACATCAAGAAATCTTATCATGACTAGGAAAGGCCAGCCTAAAAGACAACACAGAGGCTCTGATCATGGAAATAAAATAACAGGTCCAAGCATCAGATAGGGGCAGGAGTCTACCACAGCTAACAGGACCCAAGTCTTAGGCTGTGCAAAGATGCCCCAGGGACCATGCAGCACATAGTAGCAGGATGTAAGATGCAAGCTGGGACACTATAGAGTGAGAGGCACAATCAATTGGCTGGGATAGAGTATAGGAACATCTGTGACACATATGAATTAGAAGTCCCCAAGTCCCAATGGGAGACAGCACTGAAGGTGGTTGAAAACTAAAAGGCTAAGGTCCTGTGGGATGTCAAGTTCCACACACATAAGCAGCTGCTTGACAATCAACCAGACATGGTAGTGGCTAACAAGGAACAGAAGACTGCAGTTGTGGCAGTCTCACCAGAAAGCACCATCAGAAAGAAGAAACACGAGACAACAGCACTAGGGTCTGAAGGAACAGCTGGAAAAGATGTGGAATGAAAAGTCCAAAGAGGTCCCAGTGGTAATAATAATAATAATTATAATAACAATATTACTAAATCTACTACTACTACTACTACTACTAATAATAATAATGCATTTTATTTGTGGGTGCTTTTCAAGACACTCAAGATTACCTTACAGAATAAAAGAGTAACCTGAGAACAATAAAACAAAATAAAACAAGTACAAAATAAGCAGCAGTACAGGTATAATAAAAACAATTTCTTAAACCAAGTAAATGAAATCCCTACTAACCAATGTAATTAGAATGCTTGTTTAAAGTGCTGAATTTTTAGACGGGATTTAAAGAGGGATAGATTATTGATGCCCTTCATGGATTGTGTGAGTGAGTTCCAAAGGTGAGCAGCGGTGTAACAGAAGGCTTAGACCCCATTACAGATAGATGAACAGGAGGTGTTGAGAAGTATATAAGAAGAGGAAGAAAGTGTAGGTGAGGGAGTGTAAAAATGAATAAGAGCAGTGATATATGGGGTTATGAAGAGATTTGTAGGTCAGTAGGAGAATCTTTCATTCAATACAATGGTTTATTGGGAGCCATGAAGTTCCTGAAGGATTTTTTTTATGTATTATTTTGATTGATAGAGAGAGAGAGCGAGCATGTTTGGTTAGTGTTCCAGTCACCTACCCAGTTTTGTGATGGAATATTTCATGTTAAAATATTCCTCAAAGTAGTCAAAAATGACCTTGGTTATGTTCGCGGCATACTCAGCAGTGTGTATTTGACTTGGCTGGGCCCAGATCTTCAGCTGCAAAGGAATAAAAAAAACACGAGTGTGTTTTATATGTTTGACAGTATAAATCCGAAGAGTAGAGCTGGGCGATATATTGAGTTTTTAATAATAATCAATATATTTTCATATAAGATGAGACAATATCATTTATATTGATATAATCTACGTTGCGTTACAATCATACTTGTAGATCCACCAGCTTACCTTTCTCTTCTCCCAATTTGTCTCTGCACAACTTCACACTGCCCCACCTCTCTCCATCACCACTTCACCCGTAAATCATGCAGGAAACGACAGCATGGCAGTGTTCCCAACTAGATTTAGTGGCTTTTCAGACGCCCCTGCCAACTTTTTTTTCCACAAAGCAACTAGTGAAAAATTTAGCGACTTTTTCAGTGACGTTGGCAACTTTTGGAGAGTTTTGGAAACCTGAAATCCTCCGCTGTCGCCGTGTTTTGTATACATACACCCTTCATACTGCATCCCTTCGTACTGCATCCCTTCATACGCTTTGGCATCGCCCAGACCCCTAAGAGGAAGTTGATTTGTATGTAAGTCATGTGACCTTAATAGCGGAACTGGGTCTTTTTTGTGTGCTTGTGAGGCAGCTGGCGGATACGTAGACAGCTGGGCCCGTTGCTGTGATACATCAGCGCATATTTCTGTGGGATTCTAGGCCAATCTCCAACCTTCCTTTTCTCTCCAAAATCCTTGAAAGAGTAGTTGTAAAACAGCTAACTGATCATCTGCAGAGGAACGGTTTATTTGAAGAGTTTCAGTCAGGTTTCAGAATTCATCACAGTACAGAAACAGCATTAGTGAAGGTTACAAATGATCTTCTTACAGCCTCTGACAGTGGACTCATCTCTGTGCTTGTCCTGTTGGACCTCAGTGCAGCTTTGATACTGTTGACCATAACATTTTATTACAGAGATTAGAGCATGCCATAGATATTAAAGGTACTGCACTGCAGTGGTTTGAATCATATTTATCTAATAGACTCCAATTTGTTCATGTAAATGGGGAGTCGTCTTCACACACTAAGGTTAATTATGGAGTTCCACAGGGTTCTGTGCTAGGTCCAATTTTATTTACATTGTACACGCTTCCCTTAGGCAGTATTATTAGAAAGTATTGCATCAATTTTCATTGTTATGCAGATGATACTCAGCTTTATCTATCCATGAAGCCAGATGACACACATCAGTTAGTTAAACTGCAGGAATGTCTTAAAGACATAAAGGCCTGGATGACCTCTAATTTCCTGCTTCTAAATTCAGATAAAACTGAAGTTCTTGTACTCGGCCCCACAAATCTTAGATGCATGGTGTCAAACCAGATACTTACTCTGGATGGCATTACTTTGGCCTCCAGTAACACTGTGAGAAATCTTGGAGTCATTTTTGACCAGGATATGTCCTTCAATGCTAGCATATTAAACAAATATGTAGGACCGCTTTTTTACATCTGCACAATATTTATAAAATTAGAAACATCCTTTCTCAGACTGATGCTGAAAAGTTAATCCATGCATTTATTACTTCTAGACTGGACTATTGTAATTCATTATTATCAGGCTGTCCTAAAACAAGTGAAATTTGGTACACTTGTTCTCTATTTCAATCTGATCAAAAAAGTCAATCACACCCATATCATATTTACATACATGGCATGTTTTTACATGTTCTGCACAGGGTACTGGATGTACAGGAGTACACACAGGTGGAAGCACTTTGGTGAAGTCTGCTTCACTGCAGACTGGCTTTGTGAAGAATCAGTCAGCCTTTTGATAATTTTGCTCAGTATCTTTGCTGTTTACATTTTAATAGCACAGCTGTGAGTCTTTTGTTATGGAGGGGAAAAAGGCATTAATTTATTTGAGGAGAATTATTATTTAAATATGCCAGTGGTTAATTTTTGAGCAATTTCTCAAGTACATCTACAGCTGAATGTTAATGAAAGTGTCTGTGTGACATTTGGGACATGTAGCTTTGACTCTGAAGGGCCTTTTTGTTTATACCTTTGGGAAGAAAAGATATAAAGATATATATCAAATATCACCATTCTGCTAAAGAATATAGAGATATTATTTTGGTCCATATCGCCCAGCCCTACCGAGCAGTAAGAATTATTTTCAAATTTTGACAAAACTGTTTGTAATAGGGACAGATAATTGTAAACTCACAGGAATTCCTCTGGCTGAAGTTCTCTCCACACAGTCAAATTGGTGCACAGCAAAACATACCAAATAGGTACTCATTGGAACAGACTTCATAAAAGAGGTTTTAATTTTATTGTCATGCAGTTCCTGAGGGGTGCCCTGTAAAAAAACAAAGGTTTATGTGGATTTTCTAATCCAATAGCTTATTATGACAAGAAGAACATCATCCCAACAGTTGTAATGAGTCACCTGGGTCACCTAACATCAAACCTAATGCACTGTAGTTTTCTTCTGGTAATGAGAACTCGCAGGAGTAGCAGGAGTCCCCTGGGAGATTGAGGATCTAATTAAACAGCAGACCCAGATCTCTGATCTAGATCCTGGATATGCCCCCCCCCTCCCCCCAAAACAGGTTGTAGTTTCTGATGGCAACTACCCCCTATTCCCTCACTGTCTTTGCCCATTCCACGCAGACCCTGGTCCCACTATTCGTTGGGTTTCATCACTAGTTTACCTCCTTCAGAAGGCAACACAGTCATTCTCTCCTTAATAGACAGGTTTTCCAAAACTGTCCATTTCATTGCCCTTCCCAAACATCACTAAAGGTTAAAAACAAAACAAAACAAAAAAACACTGGATTTGAAACTGTGCAATTACTAGAAAATCATGTTTTTCACATTCACGGAATTCCTTTGGATATTGTTTCTGACACTTTCAAATTTTCTCCCAAATTTGGAAGGTAATTTGGAAAGCTCTTGGGGCCACAATCAGCTTATCAACAGATTTCCATCCATAATCCAAAGAGCAAACTGAAATCTTATTCTCCACCATGTGGCCTCCACAAACCAAGACTCTTGGAGTTAAATCTAACCTGGGTTGGTCTAGGCTGCTGGGGGGTTTCCATGATGCACTGAGTGTTGCTTTTCATTCATCTCTTTCTACTCTGTTTATACTTCACTCTGTATTTAATCATTAGTTATTATTAATCTCTGTCTCTCTTCCACAGCATGTCTTTTGTCCTGTCTCTCTCCACTCAGCCCCAACCAGTCACAGCAGATGACTGCCCCTCCCTGAGCCTGGTTCTGCTGGAGGTTTCTTCCTGTTAAAAGGGAGTTTTTCCTTCCCACTGTCGCCAAATGCTTGCTCATAGGGGGTCGTTTTGGCTGTTGGGTTTTCTCTGTGTTATTATTTTTACCCACAGTACAAAGCACCTTGAGGTGACTGTTTGTTGTGGTTTGGTGCTATATAAATCAAACTGAACTGAACTGAATTGAATTGAATTGAAAAAGTAGTGTGAAGGAGCTCTGAGCTGTATTCTTCACTATATAGGTGATATCTTTGATATTTTCTGAAGACTTTGTTAATTTATATTTCAGTGAATGATCATTATGAGTGGTTTATTTAACATATTTAAATCTATTTAAAGGTGGAGGTGCTTTTAAAATGGTTTGTCTTTTGGGATTTATTGACCCTTCCCTCTTTCAAGGTCCATTTCTGATTGGCGGGGGGTGGGGTTTTCGTGAATTGTGCACATGAGGATACTCCACCTGACTTCCATTCTTAATCACCTGACTAGACTGTACCATGGAGTGTGGAAGGCTATTTTGTGATGGGGATTTTGTTAAAATGTTTTTCATTACTATTTAGATTTGCTGTAGTGTTTGTTAGAATGCTTACTGGGGGCTTCTGTTTAGGACTTCTACACTTCCTCCTCACAGTCATGCAGCCAACCTGATTTCCTGCCTGCCCAGGACAATCTGCTGGGGGAGCTAACACTGGCTTATCTAATTTGGTCTGCTCCGATTACACGGGCCTGGCTAGCTACAGGACTTTCCAGAGTGCAGCACTGAATCTCCAAGTCACTGAGCCTGGCCTCAAAGGCTACAAACAGGATTCATTTGTTACAAGTACCGTTACTGCTAAAGGAGGCCGGGGAGTAACTAAACATTTGACACATGAGAAAAGTGCAGGAGGGACAGGAGAAGAAGCAGTGCTGTTTGCGACTCGATAGAGAGCTAATGTAATAGTTACCGTAAGCTAGCGAGTCCCTAAAAACACAATAAGTCAATACTGTGAAAATAATTTGAAGGTGATTCAACAGAGAGTGTGCCATGGATAAAGCACATGAAGTTGTTATTTAGAGATTTATAATTAATCAAACTACACAGATCAAGTTACAGAAAAACACCAATGTGCTCTGTAACAGCAACCTGAAGTAATACAATACTGCAGTGAGCACTGACACCAAATGAGGGCCTTGGTCCATTTGCAATCAAGAAATCCTTCAATCCTTCCAGAGTCTCTCAGGCACCTATCCACTATGAAAATAAATCCAACTTTCCATGTGTTTCAGGTTACACCTGTGTCTTCCTGCAACCTCTCCTCCTTCCCCTGGATGGTGGATGAAGATGACATTTACACAGTTCGCAAAGTGATGGATGTCCATCGGCAGGGCCAGGGCCCACATTTCCTTGTGGACTGGGAGAGGAAAGTGTCGTGGATTCCCCAATCTTTTATTCTAAATCCTTTGTTGACTGTGGAATCAATCAGTTCTCAAATCAACTAGCTGCAGTCTAGGGGAGACTCAAGCTGCTCCACTCACCCTCCTGTCAACCACCTCGACCTCTAAAGATCTGCAACCCACACCCAGCCAATCTGCCCACTCGCCACCTGATCTCGCAGATACCTACCAGCCTGCTCAGTACTCCTTCCAAGCTCAGTCTCCCCATGTTTCTAAGTCAGACTCAATCTGACTGAATCAGTTCACATCCCAGCCAACTATAACCACTCTCTGAGCAGTAAATTAACTCTTATTTTGTTCTTTTGTGAACCCGTCGACTGTGAAGCAGTGTTCCTTTCCACTCTCTGCTACTCAAAAATCTCTTGGTAAACTGGTAAATATGGTAAAAAACAAAACAAAACATTGCGTTAAAAAATAGTTCAGGTTACAGTATAATCTTTTAAGTCAGGGTTTTCACTGTTCATGAATGGTAAGCCCAATGTGGTTACACCCAGGGGTGAAAGTAAGCCGGTACAGTCCGGTACTGCGTACCAGTATAGAGTCTGCGCCGGTACGCAGTACCGGCAAGAGCTGGTGCTGCTGTCTGCTGTAAAGCCTTCATTGAGAACCGGTCACGGCTGTACTTTGGGTCAGAATAGATCTGCTAACAATAAGCAGTCTAAAACACAACTTAACCAGTTAATAAATATCTTTATTCTCATTTCAAACTGTTTCTGAACTGTTCGAGCTATGCTGGAGCCTCAATTCTCTACCTTCTCTCAACAAAAATATATTCCACACTGTCGAGTGCTTCTAAGCTCTGCTTTATCCAGGCAGGTAATGGTATACAGTGCCTTGTGAAAGTATTCGGCCCCCTTGAACTTTTCAACCTTTTGCCACATTTCAGGCTTCAAACATAAAGATATAAAATTTTACTTTTTTGTGAAGAATCAACAACAAGTGGGACACAATCGTGAAGTGGAATGAAATTTATTGGATGTGCCAAACCGAATACTTTCGCAAGGCACTGTATATATATATATATATATATATATATATATATATATATATATATATATATATATATATATATATATATATATATATATATATATATATATATATATATATATTAAAAACTACTTTCACCCCTGGTCACACCCTTAGAAACAGATGTATATAATACACTGCTCAAAAAATTTAAAGGAACACTTTTTAATCAGAGTATAGCATCAATCAAGGAAACATATGGGATATTGATCTGGTCATTTAAGTATCAGAGGGGGGGTTATTAATCAGTTTCAGCTGCTTTTGTGTTCATGAAACTAACAACAGGTGCACTAGAGGGGCAACACTGAGACAACCCCAGCACAGGAATGGCGTTACAGTGGGGGACATTGACATGTTTTTCCTCATCTTTTTTTTCCTCATCTTTTTCCTCATCTTCTTTTTCCTCATCTTTTTTCCTCATCTTTTTTGATTGTTTTGTCGTTAGTTTTTCCATTTAGCTAAAGTCAGTGCCACTACTGGTAGCACGAGGCCATACCCAGACCCTGCAGAGGTTGCACAGATAGTCCACCTCCTCCAGGATCACACAGATGGGTGAGGTGTTTCCCAGCACAGTCTCAAGTGTATGGAGGAGATTCCAGGAGATAGGCAGCACTTTCATTGTCAGACCCTACACTGGTGCAGTGGGTCCTGGATTCCTTCTGGTTTACGACAATACCTTGGCCTCGTGTGGTGAGATTATGCAGGCAGTTCCTGGATGATGAAGGAATTGATAGTGTTGACTTGCATCCAGACTTGCCTGAGCTAAATCCAAGACAACACTTGTGGGACATTATTTTCACTCCATCCAATGTCACCAGGTTGCTTGATTTTTTTCCAAAGTGTTCCTTTAATTTTTTTGAGCAGTGTAACAGGCACACCTGAGGGCAGTTGTCACAGATAAGCTTTTTTGTTTTCCTTCATGCCCCACCTTTTTTGTCTGTGTTTGAATATAAGTGATACCTAATTGCTGTGACATTTTGTGATGCTATTGTTTCCAACAGCAAGAGCTTTTTTAAAAACAAACATTTTCTGTTACTGTGTGTTTTGTTACCTGTGTGTTTGTATATGATTTTATGTTGCTTCCCTGTCATTCACTGGTGCGATTTAAAAATGTTCTACTTTTACAACTCTGTTGTTTTGCAGGACGCCCCACTCACAGCACATATTAGTGTCCCATAAGTTTTGACAGAAAAAAAAGGAACAAGAACATTCAAGAACATTAGGACTAAAACAACAAAAACAAAACAAGCAAACAAAACAATAGCACTGCACACCAACAGTAGTTTTATTTATTATTGTCATATGCAGATTACAGTGGCACATCACTACCAGCAATGAAATTCTTAGACTCAGGCCCCTCAGTATTGCACATAAAAACCAAGGAGCAATTTTACACATTGTTGCAGTCCATTCAGTCCCTGTACAACCACAGCGAGAGCTTGGTCCATACTGCCACCAATAAGTCAGACTCATTTGCTGTGGTGTTTGACTTCACCAGGGCTGCCCTTTTTCACCAATTCTGCTCATAATTTTTATGGACAGAATTTCTAGGCATAGCCAGGTGGCGCAAGGCTTTTTCCTTGGTGGCCTCAGAATCTCATCTCTGCTTTTTGCAGATGATGCGGCCCTGTTGGCTTCATCAGGTGGTGGCCTACAGCTCACAGTGGAATGGTTCACAGCCAAGTGTGAAGCGGCTGGCATGAGCATCAGCATCTCTAAGTCTGAGGCCATGGTCCTCAGACAGAAAAGGATGGAGTGCCCTCTCCGGCTCAGGTATGAGTTCCTGCCCCAGGTGGATGAATTTAAGTATCTCGGGGTCTTGTTCACGAGTGACGGGAGAGCGGTATGGGAGATCGACAGATGGACCGGAGCTGCGTCTGCAGTGATGTGGCTGCTGCACCGGTCTGTCGTGGTAAAGAGTGAGCTGAGCGTGAAAGCGAAGCTGTTGATTTACCGGTCAATCTATGTCCCTACCCTCACCTATGGTCATGAGCTTTGGGTAGTGACCAAAAGAATAAGATCGCGAATACAAGCGGCTTTAGCAACTGTAGTGCAAGGTGATGGTGTACATGTAATGTGTCCAATGATTGTGCAACATAACATGTATATGTAAACTACTGTGTGCAAATGGACCTCTACAGGCAGCACTGTAGGCGGAAGGCCCAGCGGATCCTCTCTGATCCCAGCCACCCCAGCCATTCACTCTTCATGCTCCTGCTGTCAGGCAGGCAGGCAGGCGGAGCATCCAGACCCACAGCAGCAGATTCAGGGACAGTTTCTACCCACAAGTCACCAGGATACTGAGCTGCTGAAATAATACTGCACATTTGCACACAGTAGTTTATATATACATGTCATTTTGCACAATCATTGTACACATTGTACATGTACACCATCACCTTGCATTGCAGCTGCTACAGTATGTTTTTTAGTACTCTGTATTTTACTTAAATATTTTTTCTATCTGTTTAGTCTTTTTTGAATATAGTTTATTATATTTTATTTAAGTGCTAGTTTATGTGCAAAATTCCATATTCGTGAGAGCAGCAGCCTAAGCAGGGAAGCCCAGACCTTCCTCTCCCCAGCCACATCCACCAGCTCATCTGGAGGGACCCAAGGTGTTCCCAGGCCAGCTGAGAGATATAATCTCTCCAATGTGTCCTGGGTCTACTCCGGGACCTCCTCCCAGTTGGACATGTGCGGAACACCTCACCCAAGAGGCGCCATAGAGGCTACAGACTAACACTTTTATGTCTGTAAGTTTGCTGCATTATGGTAAATAAACAGACCCAAATGCACTTTGTGATGTGGACTTTGTCTTGTTTTTGTTGACCTGCTTAAGATCCAGTCCTAGAGATGCCTCAGTGGCAATTAGATTTGTTTTTAGTGTGGACCAATAGCCACTATGCAGTTTATATAACAAATACTTAACAGAATCTCTGAAAATGAGATCATGAATGCTCCCAGCTCAAAAAAACCTGCCTGTGGACTATGCCCTAAAAGGTAATTTATTCATTATAATAAGTGATGCTTTACTAATACTGCACCGTAAATAATCTTTTCTCTCTGCCAGATGAGAGATGAAAAGTTTAATAATTAAAAAAAGAAAATCTTTATGGAACTTTAGTGGTCAAAAGTTTGGGCACACTAAATCTGGTACTGTATACATGGAGAATGTGGGAGAAAAGACATTCTTCTGTAATGCACATAAATTTAATTTTTATTGAACAAAATCACAAGATCATAATGGTAAAGTCCAAATTGTGTCCAGGACAGAAACAGCTGCCACTAATACAACACTGACTGCTTGCAAGTTTGTGCAAAGACAGCATGCTAA
This sequence comes from Pterophyllum scalare, assembly GCA_024447675.2. NCBI lineage: Eukaryota > Metazoa > Chordata > Actinopteri > Cichliformes > Cichlidae > Pterophyllum > Pterophyllum scalare. The sequence continues at coordinate 9,619 of JAMQGT020009641.1, read as the reverse complement.
CACACAGAAAGTAGCAAAGAGCCAGGAATTTCATGGAGACTGTGTGTTTGTGACATCGTGCCATTGTTAAGGAAGACATCACTTATTTCATAGTGCTAAATTCTGTTAACATAATTTAATATATTTATTTGTGTCATTGTCAACTGTAGTAACTTTAATTGTAACTGACTGGGATGATTCAATTCACCTAATGACATTACAGACAAATCCAATATGATTAGAGTAATACATTATTTGCATTAGTTGCAGTATGTCACTCCCAAAACTGCCACTGCATTTTCTTCCAGTACAATTTTGCAATAGTTTCCAATTTTAAACACTAAGTCTGTTCTGATGCTAAGCACACATGAATATTTTTCTATGCACAGCCACATTATTACTTACTGACTTACCTCTACTGGCATGTTGGACAGTGCTTTATACTTAGCATCGTGAGTTATGGAGATATTGTAGGTGGCTTTCTTGTTGGGTTCGTCAAAGCAGGGAAAAGACTTCCGGGCATCTGTTGGCTCATGATCCGTAACTGCAATCTTTCTGGTGATTAAATAGAGGACAGATTATTGGAGAAATTAAGTTTATTATTGAGTGTGTTTGAAACCAAATGCTTTACAGCCTTTTCCTATAGATTTTACAAATTTAAAAGACATTGTCACATAATATGGGTCTTAGGTGTAAACTAGAGTGTTAGATTTAGGAACAGATTTAATCATCTGATTAACCTTTAGTTATTTTGTTCAGTTGGTTCTGATATATTATACTGAAAACAAAAGCACTAAATACCACCCTACATTTATTTAAACTCCACATAATGCAGTGACTCAGACAAAGTAATGTCTGACTATCTGGTGGATTATAAAGCCTCCTATTGATATTTTGATTTTTTTTTTTTATGTTTAAGTCAGGGCCGTAGTCTCTGGGGTAACTGGTCATCCATCCATCCATTCTCTTCCGCCTATCCGGGACCGGGTCACAGGGGCAGGAGCCTAAGCCGAGAAGCCCAGGCTTCCCTCTCCCCAGCCACCTCCTCCAGCTCATCCGGAGGGACCCCAAGGCGTTCCCAGGCCAGCCGAGAGATATAATCTACCCAGCGTGTCCTGGGTCTGCCACGAGGCCTCTTCCCAGTGGAACACCTCGTCCAAGAGGCGGCCAGGAGGCATCCTAATCAGATGCCCGAGCCACCTCAATTGGCTTTCGATGTGGAGGAGCAGCAGCTCTATTCTGAGCCCCTCCCGGATGGCCGCACTCCTCACTTTATCTCTAAGGGAAAGGCCAGCCACCCTTTGAAAGAAACTCATTTCTGCTACAGCCGCTTGTATTCGCGATCTTATTCTTTCAGTCACTACCCAAAGCTCATGACCATAGGTGAGGGTAGGAATGTAGATCGACCGGAAAATTGAGAGCTTCGCTTTTACACTAAGCTCCCTCTTCACCATGACAGACCGGTGCAGTGTCTGCATTACCGCAGAAACAGCCCCGATCCGTCTGTCGATCTCCCGCTCCCTTCTCCCGTCACTCCTGAACAAGACCCCGAGACACTTGAATTCCTCCACTTGGGGCAAGAAGTCGTCCCTGACCCACAGAGGGCACTCCACCCTTTTCCAGCTGAGGACCATGGCCTCAGACTTAGAGATGCTGATGCTCATGCCAGCCGCTTCACACTCGGCTGTGAACCGTTCCACTGCGAGCTGTAGACCACCTCCTGATGAAGCCAACAGGACCACATCATCTACAGAATGCAGAGATGAGACTCTGAGGCCACCAAGGAAGAAGCCTTCTGCCGAGGGACCAGATGTGTGCGCTTCTTTGGAGAAATGGATACCTGAGGCACCGATGAATGCGACCCGGAGGTCCTCTGTGGTTTGATAATGAAGTTCCTAAACTACCGAGGCAAACAGACTGTCATTCGAGCTGCGCGGGATAAAAAAGACGTCTACTACAAGGACCAGCAGGTTCGCTTTTTTCCTGACTTGGCGACGGGGTTGCACCAGTTGAGGAAAAAATTCGATCCGATTCGTGAGGAGCTGTGCACACTAGGCATTCGGCATGGAGTGACTCACCTCGCTACGCTCCTAGTGACTTATGAAAACAAAACTCTAGCAGAGGCAAGAGTTTTTCTTAAGAAAATCCAAGCTGGCTCAGAAGACACAGAGCAATAATTAGGAATTGAAGCCTATTATTGTGCACACTTGATCTGGTATACTTATGTTCCTAAATATGTAACAATAATTAGTTTAATGAGAAGTTATCCTTTAAGTTAGTATCCACTATCAGTGAACAATAGTCAAATTGTTACAATTAAGCAGTAGCAGTGGTATAGGTTAAGTTCAGGAAGTGGTTTGACTTATCCTCACCAGGTGTGGATTAGTCGTTGACAATGACTGGAGACGTAGAGATGGGGGCTGGGATTTCCCTGATATGGGGAAGGGACTTGGGAGAAAGGAAGTGTTTTTGTTTTGTGGGTTGCATGCATGTTCTGGCATCCAGTTCAGTTGTGCCTATATGTTTTTACAATACAAGCAACATAATTGTTATGCTTTCATATATCTCAGAGCATAAATTTTAACTTTATTTCATGGAACTGCAGGGGTGTACAATGCCTCCAAAAAGTCAAACAGGTCATGACAAGATTAAAGGAAATAGACTCCAAAGTTGTGTTTCTACAAGAAACACATCTTCTTGGTGTTGACATTTTAAGGGTTGGGAGGAGGTGGAGGAGTGAAGTATTCACTGCACAGTTCACATCTCAATCTAGAGGAGTTATGACACTAATGCATGAGTCAGTTCCAATACAAATTATAAACATTATTAAGGACAAAAGAGGAAGATACTTGATACTTCAAGGCTCTCTCCTGTCAGAAACCCTCATTCTCACCAATATTTTTCACCCTCTCAACACTTAAAGGATCTCATGTCATAGGGGGGACTTTAACTGTACATTAGACCCAGGTATGGATAGATCGACTGGGATTGACCAGTCACACAACAACTGCAGGGCTACAATTCATAGATTTATGAGAGACCTGAAGCTGGTGGATATATGGAGAGAGAGGAACCCAGGCACTAAAACTTATTCCTGGTACTCAAGTGTGTTTCAAACCTATTCAAGAATAAATTTCTTCTTAGTCTCTACAGAATTAAAATTCAGAATTTATGACTGCTCTTAAGATAATATTGTGATTTCAGACCATGCTCCCTGCTGCCTGGCCTATAGAGATAAGAAGCTAAAAAAGAGACCCTCCAAGATGGCAGTTTCAGCATGAATGGCTACAAGATAAAGAATTGGTGAAATATTTAGGAAAACAAACTGATGATTTTTTTCAAATCAATACCACCCAAACTACGGCATGCACAAAATGGGAAGCATTTAAGGCCTTCCTTAGAGGACATATAATTAGTTACACGGGGAGAAAATCTAAAAAGACTCAAGAAAATAGGCTGCATTTAGAGAATAAAATAAAAATGCTCCAAACCAGAGTAAACAGAGACAACAATCCACAACTAGAAAAGGAATTGATGATTTTGAGAGCAGAATTTGATAAATATTCTGCCTCTAGAGCCACAGCAAGTCTCCTGCGAGATAATCAAACATTCTACAAACAGGAAGATAAGGCTGGCAAACTGCTGGCATGGCAGATTAAACGACTAGAATCTAAATTACCCATCACATCTATTAGATCAAATGGACAAACTTTGCTGGAGCCAGAAGAAATTAATGTTGTTTTTAAGGATTACTATGAAGAACTGTATAAGGCACAGACATCCATTAAATTAGAGAATATTAATGCCTTTTTAAACAATTTAGACATATCTAAAGTCTCAAATGAAAATAAAGACAACTTAAATTTAGAAATCACTAAACAAGAACTAGGACTAGCCATAGACAGTATGAAATCTGGGAAAAGAGCAGGGCTCTGTCATTCAAAATTCTAAGTTAATTGCCCTACTATGCACACTGACTCATCACATGGGCAAACACCTGTCACACTGTCTTACAATTAGCAATCAGACCTTTAGCATAAAAGGGCAACAGGTGAGCTCTTCTGTTTTGGAGCAATGCATGCCAACATTGGAAACAGAGGCAGAGGCAGAGCCAGAGGAGTCAGAGTAAGAGGAGGACGACGACAAGGAAGGCCAAAGACCGTAATCTCTGATGAGACCATCTGGTCTAACAATGAGGGAAGCTAGGCAAAGAGTACAACCAAATTTGAGCAGGTACACTGTAGCATCCATCATCTGGACTTTCCAAAATGAGAATAGGTAAGATATCTACCCTCACTAGAAAACTGCATATCAGTACAGTACTCAATGAGTACAGTAGTGCAGTATTGCTGTATTGTACTGTGGACTGTTCAGTAAGACAGTAAAAATAAAGTATGTTCCAAGTATTTGGGAAATGTATTCCTACTTTGTATTTCCATACAGTATTTACAGTATTCTACTATTTGTATTGCAGAACTGAAAGATTACCAACACAAGGTGGATGGGAACGTCTTCAGTCTCCTGAACAGGAAACTGAAATCATGAACATGGTTCTAGAAAATAACGCCATAACATTACGGCAAATACAAAGAAGAACAATAGAGAACAATGAGATATTTCAAAATATTGATAGGGTAAGCTTATCAACGCTGGACCGCTTGTGCAGAAATGATCTGAGTATGAAGGTCTACAGAGTGCCTTTTGTACGCAATTCAGAAAGGGTCAAAGTCCTATACAATCCCACAATTGATGCATCCTCTCAACACTGTATGGATTATACAATTTCATAATCATAATGATTGTGCTTCACAATAGTGACCACTCCAGGTCTATTTTTGATATTGTCATATGTGTTTCAGAATCCTTGAGCTAGAGGTGGCTGCAGTGGAGCACCAGTTCATCTTCATTGAGGTTGGATTCAGCGTCACAAAAAGACGAAGGAGGGGAAGGAATATCATCGGCCAGCGTGCCATTGTTGAATTCCCTGGCCAGCACGGAGGGAACGTCACAATGTGTGCAGCGATTACACAACACGGTGTCATCCATCACCATGCTACCATTGGCCCCTACAACACCGCCCATCTGATCACATTCCAGGACACTCTACACAACACACTCATTCCACCAGAGCAGCTCGGGTACGTTGTCATTTGGGACAACACAAGTTTCCACCGGGCTGCTCTGGTTCATGACTGGTTCACTGCCCACCCACGCTTTTCAGTTGCTTATCACCCTCCATATTCTCTATTCCTCAATCCTATTGAGGAATTTTTTTCTGCCTGGAGATGGAAAGTGTATGACCTAAATCCACAAACGTGTATACCCCTTCTCCAAGCTATGGAAGATGCATGTGGAGATATAGCAGTTGATGCTTTTCATGGCTGGATTCGCCATGCTAGACAATATTTTCCCCGCTGCTTGGCCAGGGAAAACATTGCTTGTGATGTGGATGAGGTGCTGTGACCGAGACAGAAGAGAGGATGCAGCATAGTTTGTTTTTTTTACTGTAACTGTATACAGTAAATTCTTCTGTTTTGTATGTAGACCACTGTATGTGCACCTTTGTGTTGGTTGGGATGTACAGTGTGTACATTGTTTTTGTGGGAAAAATCAAATGTATTTGTGTGTTCTGAGTATAAAAACAATATTTTAAAATATCTTACAACACACTTATGTATGTACTGTCTGTAGGAAGTATAACACTTTACAAAAAAGGCCTAAGTCATTATGATGAATGGAGAAGTGTTTTCCATTTATCATAGTGTTTTACATTGAGCACGTCATTGTTCTTATCAATGTCTATTTATATGATGGTTTGTGTGTCTGAGAACAAACTACAATTATAAGAAGAGATAATTGTTTTGAATGTAGAGTTTCATTTTGCAGGAGAATTGAAGGGTTTTGCACATTGTGTTTTTTGATTTGTGTGTAGAGTTCTGAGAGTATGAGGCATGCTTTCGGAAAATGTGTGTAAGCAATAGAGAAAAACTGTAATGTCTAATGGCAGAGCGTTCCAGAGTTTTGGAGCTGCCACAGCAAAGGCTCTGTCTCTTCTGGGCCTCCACTGTGTCCTTGGCACATCAAAGGACAGCTGATCTGAGTGACCGGGAAGGAGGATGTAGGTGCAACAACTCGGAAAGATCAGGTGGGGCAAGGCCATGTAATGACTTAAAAATAAAAGGACTTGTAATGAACTCTAAAATACATGAGCATCCAATGCAGTGAGGATAAAACAGGAGTAATATGCTCTCTCTTTCGCTATCCTGTCAAAAGATGCGCAGCATCATTTTGAACCAGCTGCAGACGGGCTAGAGCAGACTGACTAACATCAACATATAAAGCATTGCAGTAATCTAGTCTGTCATAAAAGCATGGATAAGGCTTCTTCAATAACATATGTCTTAGTTTCACCAGCTGCCTCAAATGAAAGAAGCTAGATCTCACCACTGTAAAACTAATAAAAAACCCAAATTTGTGACAGATGGCTTTACATATTGTGATAATGAACCCATTTCCATGGGGGAAGATACACCCAGGATGCTGGGACCAAAGACAATCACCTCTGTCTTTTTTTAATTAAAATTTAAGAAGTTTAGAGCCATCCATGCTTTAATATCATCAAGACACTCAATCAGGGTCTGTACAGAGTTGGCTTCCTTGCATTTCAAAGGCATATATATCTGAATATCATCAGCATAGCAATGGAAAGCAATTGTATGCTTTCTGAGAATGGATCTGAGGTGAAGCTGATACAAAAAAAATAACAAAGGTCTGAAAACTAAACCCTGTGGTACTCCACGGAACAGGGGATGATTCAAACTCATTTAGATAAACAAAGAAAGACCTTTGGGTAGACTAAGACTTAAGTAATTTCAGAACAGTGCCATAAACACCAGCACAATGCTCTGAACAAGAAATTAAAATATCATTGTCCACTGTGTCAAAAGCAGTCATTAAATCTAACAGCATTAAAATTACATGATCCCCTGTCAGGAGAATTTCATTTAACACCATCAACAATGCAGATTCCGTACTGTGCAGATGTTTAAAACCAGATTGAAAGATCTCCGTAATATTATTTTCATCTAAAAAGGCTTTCAACTGGTTATAGACAACTTTCTCTATTATTTTGGACAGAAAAGGGAGTTTGGAAATAAGCCTAAAATTAGATAACACAGTGGAGTCCAATCCAGGTTTTTTGATCAGTGGTTGAATTAAGGCATGTTTAAAAGATTTAGGAACTACACCTAATGACTAACTACTGTTAATAAGAGCCAGGACTAGTGGGCCTAAGGCAGCAAAAGCCTCTTTAAAAAGTCGGGGTGGAATAGTATCTGTCGGAGAACCTGAGGGCTTCAGATGACTAACAGTCTCATATAGCAAAGGCAAAGTAATAGGCTCAAACTGGTACAAGGCAGTAGAGCAAGGAACAGAGAGTGAAGGGTCAAAGGTTGGAGATGATATAAGGGCCCTAACATTGTTTATTTTATCCACAAAGAACATACAGAATTCCTCACATACCGCAGGCAAAGGCTCAATATCAGTATGCTGGGGGGCATTTAAAACTTTAACAATAGTGTTAAATAAAATACAAGGCTGTTGGCAATTTAGCAAGATTATCCTTGACAGGTGCTCTCGTTTGGCATGTTTCACAACTACCTCGTAGTGATGCCAACAGTCCCTTAACATTTGAAACTACACCCGCAAACTGTCTTTCCCATTTTCGCTCAGCTTTCCGACATTCATGTTGGGCAGCATGAGTTGTGTCATTTAACCAAGGCTCCAACTTAATGTTAGATTTCCTGGATTTCAATGGGGCCACTTCATCTAAAACAGTCTGGCAAATAGAGTGAAACCAGGAATTAATAAAGATACAGATTCTGGAATTCTGCAGTTCTGTTTGATAATGGCTGAAAAGCAGACAGCGGTGAGCTGGTTTACAACACAACAACATCATGCAGGGACTCGAGATTTCATAAGGCCACAAGGCATAGCAATGTCAAAAAGCATGGGCTTACGATCCGAAAACACAGCAACATTTAACGTTAAGTTAGAAATAGCCAGACCATAGACTAAAACAAGGTCCAGAGTATGCCCCCATTCTTGAGTGGGCCCAGACACATATTGCATAAAATTAAAAGAATTTACCAAATTTAAAAAGTCCTGAACGAACGGTTTATCAGCACAGCAAACAAGTATGTTAAAATCTCCAATATAAGGACTTGGTCATATTTAGGCATAATTTCTGCCAACAGTCCAGAAAATTCATTTATAACATCTTTATTATATCTAGGTGGCCTGTAGATAATGGCACACATCAACATCAATGACCCAATTCAAATAAACTTACTTCAGAACTGTAGAAAGATGATGCTGGGACCAGCGACTTACATTTATATGCATTTCACCTCCACAGCCTTACATCCAGGAACAATTAATATAGTCACAGTCAGGCGGTAAAAGTTCAGATAAAACTCTGAAATCCCCAACATTCACTCAAATCTCTGTCACACAGAGAAAGTTCAGTCCATTTGAGGTGAAAACATCCTTAAGCATAAAAGTTTTATTTGAAAGGGATCTAGTGTTCACCAGACCAATAACGTTTCCTCCAGGGAGGTGGAGCCAAAGCGCAGAGGAGAAACTCTGGGACCTCCATCAAAACCGGCGGCAAGGTTTCTTGGTTGCCAAAAGGAAAACTTTATTTCGGCCAGAAGATGAAGATCCAGGAGAGTTTGGCGATCATAAACCAACAGAGGGCTGTCCAGAATTTTTTGAGAACACACATCGAAAAGAGCACCAATGTAAGCAGGTAAAGTAGCAACAGACTAGGTCATTGTCTTGTTGGAAGGTGAACCTTCGACCCAGTCTGAGATCCTGAGCACTCTGGAAGAGGTTTTCTTCCAGTGGATGAAGCGCTGCAGAGAAATGAGATGCAAAAAAAAGAGAAGGAGCAACAGGAAGCCAAGCAGAAAGAGATGGAGTGTGAGCTTGAAGACATGAAATCAAAACACCAAGAGACACAACAGAAGCTTTAGACTTTGAAAAAGTACACAAAAAGACACAAGACAGGCTGGAGGAGAAGACCCGAGAGATGGAGGCCCCAGTAAAACACCTCGGAGAAATTTCCCAACAAGACCAACCAGGCAAAGATCAGCAATACAAGCCTGACCTGCAGGTCTTAAACGACGGTTGGGAAATTATGCTTAAAAACTCACAGCAGCGCATCATGAAAATCTTGGCTGAAAAGAAAAAATTGGAACTGAAACTCCGAGAATTAAAGGACATTGCCGAACAGAAGAAAATATCGGACGCTTTGGCAGAGGACATGGCAGAGCTGTTTGAAAACAGTGAGGAAAAGAATGAGAGTCTGCAGAGAAAGCTGGATGAAGCGCTGCAGAGAAATGCAGAACTGCAAAGAGAGAAGGAGCAACAGGTGGAAGAGATTAGGCAGGCAAAGAAAGTGCAGGATGAGGAATATAAAGAACTGAGGGCAAAGCATTCACAAAAGGAGAAAGAGTTGGAGCAGCTCCAGACAGGATGCACAAAACTCAAAGAAGAGAATGCTTTAAACCTCAGTGAGATCCAAAGGCTCATCCTGCAAAACAAAGGGCTGAAGGAATACCACCTGACACAGAAGCAA
>JAMQGT020009639.1:0-16350 GCA_024447675.2 Pterophyllum scalare | reverse complement strand
TACTTCCCAATCCTGCAGAAGCCTATGGGAAAACTAAGAAAGATTATTTCCATCACTGATTTTTATTTTTTTCCAGCTTAATACCTCAAAATTTTGAGATCAATAATCCGAACTTTCAACTAGCTCAGCTTGGCAAGTTTTGTTTTCTTTTCAGTGTCGGAAACAACTTTCTGTATTGAACTCTATAAGCACTTGCCTGGTGAGTTTAAGGGCTCAGTCACTCTAGGACATACTGAATAAAAAATGAAGTCTGTTTTGTAAATCTTGGTCATACCATGCGTTTTTTTTTTTTTGCAACCAAGACAGCGAAGGTGAAACTGCAAATCTCAGGGCTTTAAAATGGAAAATCAGAAACCACTGGACAATGTCACAATAGCTACATCCATCTTTTATACTCTCTTTGGTTTTCATTTATGAAAACATGTAAGAAAGTGCATGGATGGAAACATATAAATGGAGGAATTTGTGAATTTTCCAGATAGAGAACAAAAGAAACAGCAGAATAGCAGTGTCTACTCGATTCTTAGGTTTTGTGTAGATTTGAGGTCAGTGGTTTTTATAGTCATAAAATATTCAGTTATAGAAATTAAATTAAAGCAATCTGCAGAGATTGCTCGATGTTAAAATCTTATGCCACTTTTTTTTTATTACATCAGAAACTTTACTTCTCTTTTGCCTTAATGTTTTTAGTTCTCACGGATGGCCTGTACTGAGGACTCTGTGTGCATGTGTACTACAGCTTGTGCTTGACTGATATCACGCTAATCTGACAGTTTTGCAGCATTAAGGTTGAAAATCTACATCTTCCTCAGAGACTCTTTTGTGGTGACTCAGCCCAACTTTAACCTGAACAGAGCTCTGAATTAGCCATAATGAAAACATTTATGTGAGTGTGCAGGGTCTTTAAGCCATCAATATCACAGGCCTTAATTTCAAAGCAGATAATTTGGCTTCTCACATCAACAATGGCTTTTTTCTTTTTCTTTTTTTTTTTTACTAAAATGTCTCAGTAAGTCACAGCACCACCGAACAATACCTCACCCGAGACCACTTGATGATTATTATGTAGGACGGCTTTTTTACATCTGCGCAATATTTATAAAATTAGAAACATCCTTTCTCAGATTGACGCTGAAAAGTTAATCCATGCATTTATTACTTCTAGGCTGGACTACTGTAATTCATTATTATCAGGCTGTCCTAAAAACTCCCTGAAAAGCCTTCAGCTGATCCAAAATGCTGCAGCTAGAGTACTGACAGGGACTAGAAAGAGAGAGCAGATTTCTCCCATATTGGCTTCTCTTCATTGGCTCCCTGTTAAATCCAGAATAGAATTTAAAATCCTTCTCCTAACATACAAGGTCTTGAATAATCAGGCCCCATCTTATCTCAAAGACCTCATAGTACCATATCACCCCAATAGAGCACTTCGTTCTCAGACTGCTGGCTTACTTGTGGTTCCTAGGATACTTAAAAGTAGAATGGGAGGCAGAGCCTTCAGCTTTCAGGCCCCTCATCTGTGGAACCAGCTCCCAGCTTGGATTCGGGAGACAGACACCCTCTCTATTTTTAAGATTAGGCTTAAAACTTTCCTTTATGATCAAGCTTATAGTTAGGGCTGGATTAGACAACCCTGAACCACCCCTTAGTTATGCTGCTATAGGCCTAGGCTGCTGAGGGGGGTCCCATAATGCACTGTTTCTTCTCATTCACCTTTATTTACTTGTTTATACTTCACTCTGTACTTAATCATTATTATTAATCTCTGGCTCTCTTCCACAGCATGTCTTTTGTCCTGTCTCTCTCCACTCAGCCCCAACCGGTCGCAGCAGATGACTGCCCCTCCCTGAGCCTGGTTCTGCTGGAGGTTTCTTCCTGTTAAAAGGGAGTTTTTCCTTCCCACCGTCGCCAAGTGCTTGCTCATAGGGGGTCGTTTTGACTGTTGGGTTTTCTCTGTGTTATTGTAGTGTCTTTACCCACAATACAAAGCGCCTTGAGGCAACTGTTTGTTGTGATTTGGCGCTATATAAATAAAACTGAATTGAATTGAATTGAATTGAATTGAATTCTGTCACGGCTGGCCGCTGTGCAGGCAGGAAGGGGGACCCCAAAATGCAGACTCCAGGAAGGTTGTAAGTCACTCACAAACTTTATTTACACTAATCTTACATAAATGAACATGAGCTCTCCCCGGCATACACCTAATGGGGGGAGACGTGAAACTAACTGGGCTTGACTTACTCAAACAGACGTACATGCAGGACAGCGGACAACAACCAATGACGCGACAACAGGCATAGAAAACACAAGACCTATATACACAGGCGATAACGAGGGGAGTGGGAACAGCTGGGAAACACAGGAAATACTAATCATAATGACAAAACCAAGGGAAGTACCAGCGCAGAATCTTTTAGTGGTAGGCAGTACCGGGCTGTACCGGCTTACTTTCACCCCTGCACACACGTCACACGAAGTGTTACAGAGTACTCTGGTTCAGAATTGTCAAAGCTGTCTAATACAGTCAGTTGGTGCAGCTTCACACGAGTCTGACACCGCTCTCTGTCTTAGTCCACTTTTTAGACACAGGGTTCAACAACCCTGTTACACAGTTATTGGAATATTCAAGATGTTGCTTTGTATGGCGGGCAATGTGTAGCATACCTTGTTATGAAGATTATTGCTGTGATATGCTACTTGGTGCTGTAGTTCTATTTAAATAGTTATATTTACGGTATGTCTACTGTGCAGCTTTTTACACTCCTTCCTTCACTTCTTCACTGTTACGTTGCTCCGATCATTTTGGAAACATATACAGCAGCAGGGGCGGGGCTTCAGGGGGGGCTGGGAGGACAGCACGCCACCAGCCTGGGCCTAGAGGGGGCCTGGATGGCAGAGAGGATAAGATTTCAGGTAGCCAGGCCTCTATCACGTCTGAGGAGAGCTGGAGAAGGCGGGCCCTCTCCTGATTGTATCCAGGTGAGCACGGTGTGTGGCCAAAGGTAAAGCCTACTTAACATCACCCATCATTCATGTTTTACACAGGGGTTTTAAAGGTTTCCACAGTCAGGACTGAGTCATGGTTGCTAAAAACTTTACAAGAACGACTGACTTTAGTCATTCAATAGGTGTAAAATATTGAATAAAATGTGCTGCATGACTGACTTTATTTTCATTCTTACATTTAACTTTATTTCAAGCAAATTTTCAAGCGGATCGCCGATATTATCTCCAAGTGTATTTTGGGTAAACTTGTCACCAACCGTCCACCAACATTCATCATCAGATACTTGGCAACAGATTGTAAACTCAGTGGAGCATTTTTACAGACTAAGCTAACATGAGTGGCACTTCATATAAGCATAAGGAAAAGCCAAGTTACAAAAACTGGACACATATTTTGTTTGTCGTGATGTTATGATGAGCTTTATTATTTGGGTAGAAAGGGCCCAGTCATTTGACCCGCCCCCGACCCGGCTCTGATTTGTTCTGCTAGTGTACAGAAGCAGTGATTATCTTAGAAATATTAATATAGTAGATACAGCTCTTTATTATAGAAATATCTATTGTTTTATTAATAATAGAGATGTGCAAACATCGCATTTTGATGTCATGTTGTAAATAAATGAAATGAGTCAGATAGTAAATGCAGGACTGTAAGTGTGTTTTTCTCAAGAGTAGATTTGATCCTGTGAAGATCCTTTTTACTCTGAAGTTAGAGAGCAGAAAAAAAATCAGCATTGGAAGTTGAGAGGAAATTCTCAACACATTCTGATTGTGATTCTAACCCTAACCAAAAATGATGGAGAGGAATCTTTTCGTTATTCTGTTCCAGGTTTATTAAAAGTCTATGACCTAATGACTGCTGACAGGACTGCAGCTATATACTTTCTGAGGTGTATGGGGACACATTTTTAGGTGAAGAACTACACTCAAATAAAAACAATATTCAAAGACAATAAATAATATAAAATAAATAAATATTTTCTTTATACCATAAAATGCAATTGTCTAAAAGGATGTTCCACTGCAGCCAAATGCCAAGGAAAAGAAATGTGTTTTTAGTAAAGATGTGTGTGTCGTCTGAGCTGTGCGGATATGGAGAGGTACAGTGGCTTGCAGAAGTATTCACCCCCCTTGAACTTTTCCATATTTTGTCACATTACAACCACAAACATAAATATATTTCATTGGAATTTAATGTGAAAGACCAACACAAAGTGGTATACAACTGTGAAGTGGAAAGAAAATTATACAGGATTCAAAATATTTTTTACAAATAAAAAACTGAAAAGTGCGGTGTGCAAAAGTATTGAGCCCCCTTTTCTCTGAGTGCAACCGATTGCATTGAGAAGTTGCCTGATGACTGCTAATGACTAAAAGAGTCCACCTGTGTGTAATCTAATCTGAGAACAAATTCAGCTGCTCCATGACGGCCTCAGAGGTTGGTTAAGAGAACATTGGGGAGTGAACAGCATCATGAAGTCCAAAGAACACAGCAGACAGGTCAATAAGAAGGTTGTGGTGAAGTTTAAAGCAGGCTTAGGCTATAAAAAGATTTCCCAAGCTTTGAACATCTCACGGAGCACTGTTCAATCCATTATCCGGAAATGGAAAGTGTCACGGTTTGGTGCTGAGGACTAAAAGCAGAAGCAGAGGGATCGGTTTTAGTGCACAGTTTTATTTATAGTGATGAAAGGTTGCAGGGCAGGCGGGCTTGGAAATGGAGGGGAAAAGGACTCCGGTGATGGAAGAGGTGACGAGGGCTCCAGGGGAGATGTGGTGAGCAGGCCGTGAGGTGGGCGTTGGGGGAAAACTGGGCTGCGGTCTCCAGGAAGACTTCCACTCGAACAGGGAGGAATCTGTACACAAAGAAAACACAGGTAAGTCACGGCGGAGATAACAGGAGAGACTCACGGGATGATGGCCGAAACTAACTGGTTCACAGTCAACGATCCAGCGATGGGTGGAAGCCAGCCGCCAGCTTAAGAAGAGCCAGGTGACGAGCTGATCAGGAACAGGTGAGGAAAACCACCCAGGAGGGAGGAGACACATAACCAAAACAGCTCCAGTAAGACGGGCCCACCAACATACACACACCCACACCCCAGGGGAGGAACAGGAAAGAGAAAACACTACATCACAGCCAGGGACCATGACAGAAAGAGTACGGCACAGCTGTAAACCTACCAAGACAAGGCCGTCCACCTAAAGTTACAGGCCCAACAAGGAGAGCACTGATCAGAGATGCAGCCAAGAGGCCCACGGTGACTCTGGACCAAATGCAGAGATCCACAGCTCAGGTGGGGGAATCTGTCCACAGGACAACTATTAGTTGTGCACTGCACAGATGTGGTCTTTATGTAAGAGTGACAAGAAGAAAGCCACTGTTAAAGAAAACCATAAAAAGTCCTGTTTGCAGTTTGCCAGAAGCCATGTTGGGGACACAGCAAACATGTGGAACAAGGTGCTTTGGTCAGATCAGACCCAAACTGAACTTTGTGGCCAAAATGCAAAACACTATGTGTGGTGGAGAATTAACACTGACATCACTCTGAACACACCATCCCCACTGTCAGATATGGTGGGGGCAGCATCATGCTCTGGGGCTGCTTCTCTTCAGCAGGGACAGGGACGTTGGTCAGAGCTGATGGGAAGATGGATGGAGCCAAATACAGGGCAATCTTGGAAGAAAACCTGTTGAAGTCTGCAGAAGACTTGAGACTGGGGCGGAGGTTCACCTTCCAGCAGGACAACGGGCCTAAACATAAAGCAGGGCTACAATGGAACGGTTTAAAACCAAACAGATTCATGTGTTAGAACGGCCCAGTCAGAGTCCAGAGCTAAACCCAATCCAGAGTTTGTGGCAATATCTGAAAACTGCTGTTCACAAACGCTCTCCATCTAATCTGACTGAGCTTGAGTCTTAGGAGGAAACCAACAGGAAAAGCGGTGGCACAGGCAAAACCACTATTGAGACGGGCAGTATTGAGTGTTCTTCAAACAGCATAGGAAATCATGCTTTCCTCAATTGCAATTCCAGCTATAAGTTCAGTGATATACAATTTTCCCACACAGGCATGTGCTGACATCATAGTCAAGACAATCCATGACCATGTTATACAAAAGACAGCCAGATCGCCACCATTTGAAATCTGCCTCACTGATAAAAAGGAAAGAACATTTAAGGAAATGGAGAGGGCATGCAAGGAACTGCTGTGTGATGCACTGTCAAATGTAATGGAGAAAGTAATTCTCAAGTTTTTTTACTTAATAATTGAGTAGTTGTGATAATTCAGTTTCTATGAATTTCAGTACTAACACAAGTGCACTAATAAAAAATGATGTCATCAAATAAAACAGAAGTTTAAACTACCTCAAAATCATAGTTAAAACGTTGCTTGAATTAACGTGTCGACTTGCTTATAGAGCACAAAAGAAACAATTGGATCTGAGATACCAGCAACCTCAGGAAAAAGCGACGAGACAAACAGCAACACTGCTGAAAAAGAGAAGAGGTGTTTAATGTGGTATGCGCTATAACAAAATTGTATTCTGGTGAGCATAAAGTCTTTGATTGAACTATTATATTCAAGACTCTGATTTGACACTGCATTCAGCAATTGAAACATTATGATCAGTGGAGCGGAGGCTTTTCCACAATGTCTATTTAATAATAAATTCTGAAGAAGAATCCAGTTACATAACATCAAGCCTTAGATTATTCAGTTAGAGCAGTAAATACATGATTAGATTGTCTTTTGTTCATGTGTGTCCACACTTCCTCTTGCTTATTTTCATTCACATTCTGCTTATCACTGCTTTCAAAGCTGCATCAAAGTTATATCCTTGTATTTCTATTTTTTATTGGATGCACTCTGATAGAAACACGCAAATGATTCCATGCTTTTTTGACAGAGATGTTTGTCAAAGCTAAACTTTTTTATTGTAATACACTAAAAAAAATACTATTACAGTTTAGTCCTATTTTCTGTAGATATTTATTTCTGTATGAAATAAAGAACCAATGAACTCAGGAAATCCACTCACTTTAAATCCTTATGTTTCACTATTTTGAAGTTACTGAAATCCCTTTTTATTTAATTTAATTTGTTTTACCAATAGCTCGCATCACTGTAGAGGAAAAGGGAAACAGAAGTTGTTGTTGCTGTAGTTCCATCGCAGATCAAAGGTCTTTCTTTGTTGTTCACCACAGTGAGCTAAAATCATTGGAGCCTCATCGTTGGTTAACAGGTGAGGTATATCCCTAAAACACAATCAAAATAACTGTAAAAGCACTTAAATGTTGGTAAAGTAATATTTTTATATTGCATTTCACGTGTATTTTTGGTCAATAAGAAATGTAAGTTATAACAGCCAATTTCTTCATCAAAAAGTCTTTTTTTTTTTGAAAATGCTTAAAAATGACATGTCTCTTAATATCAATTATGTCCCAAAAATATAGTGTGCACCTTGCACGACACCATCAACAACTTGAATTTGGGGAGACAGATCTACATACTGCATCACTACACTGCTGGTGTAATCCTGTTTGGGAAAAGAGATGCAGAGGAAGTGTTTGTCAAAAGTAGTACACACACACACAGGCACACACACACTCATGCACACAGATAGATAGATAGATAGATAGATAGATAGATAGATAGATGATAGATAGATAGATAGATAGATAGATAGATAGCACCCTCACCCCTTGCTTGGGGTTCGCTGGTCGTCTCCTCTTTCTCCTTCGCGGAGTGAGAGGGGAGCCTGGCCTGGGCTCTGCAGCCAAGCGCGCACGTCTCCTTCTCTTTCTTCTCTTTCCTCTCCTCCTCATCCTCTTCCATCCTCTGCCTCCTCCGGGAGGGAGAGGAGTGGAGTGGGGGGGGGTATGAGAGAGAGAGAGAGAGGGGAGTGAGCTGGTTGATCCTGCCAGTAGCATATGCTTGTCTCAAAGATGCTGTGTATGTCAGCATAGTGTCCAGAGGCTGGAGGCGCTACCAGGAGACAGGCCAGTACACCAGGAGATGTGGAGGAGGCTGTAGGAGGGCAACAACCCAACAGCAGGACCGCTACCTCCGCATTTGTGCAAGGAGGAACAGGAGGAGCAGTGCCAAAGCCCTGCAAAATGACCTCCAGCAGGCCACAAATGTGCATGTGTCTGCACAAACGGTTAGAAACCGACTCCATGAGGATGGTATGAGGGCCCAGCGTCCACAGATGGGGGTTGTGCTCACAGCCCAACACCATGCAGGACACTTGGCATTTGCCAGAGAACACCAGGATTAACAAATTCGCCACTGGCGCCCTGTGCTCTTCACAGATGAAAGCAGGTTCACACTGAGCACATGTGACAGACGTGACAGAGTCTGGAGACGCCGTGGAGAGCGATCTGCTGCCTGCAACATCCTTCAGCATGACCGGTTTGGCAGTGGGTCAGTAATGGTGTGGGGTGGCATTTCTTTGGAGGGCCGCACAGCCCTCCATGTGCTCGCCAGAGGTAGCATGACTGCCATTAGGTACCGAGATGAGATCCTCAGACCCCTTATGTGACCATTTGCTGGTGCGGTTGGCCCTGGGTTCCTCCTAATGCAGGACAATGCTAGATCTAAATGGCGAACACATCCATGAAAGGCAGCACAATTGCAATTAAGTGGACTGGACTCCCTGCATCTAAAACACGAGTGTCGCCATGTGGATATTATGTGAATGGAAATGGTGCGGGTTGCATTGAATGGATGAAGCGAGAACTGGTCCTGCCCACCTCATTCTGACAACCTCTGGTAAGCGATACCTATCACTTCCAGCTCTGAGGGCACGTCTAGGGTGTGTACCCGCTGCCCTCAGCATCAACCATTGCGTGTGATATGTTTTCTCCACAACTGCCACGACAGTCCTGGTCCCCGAAACGTTGATCCAGCAGGGGGCTGGAGTGGCCACAGACTTAAAAGAGGGTGTGGCTCCTCACCATCGCCCACTGCGTCCCTGAGACGCAAGATACTGATGGTTGACATGCGGAAGAAGACTGTTCCCCGAGGTCCCCCCGCCTCCGGGGATACTGCTCTTCAGCACAGACAAAGGCTGGGCAAAGAATAAGGTCACGGTCACAGAGCGTTTGCCAGCCTTTGTCTCGGTAGGAATATAGATCCCATGGGTTGCTCAGGCCTGCCCCGCTTGTAAAGAGTGACTCATGTCAATGTTGAGGGCCAGGGTTCACTTCGTGCAGAAGCATAGAGTGACGACTATTTGGTGGATCTGCTCCAAGTGCTCGGGGCCATTTCAGATCTCCCACAAGCGCGGCAACACACGCGGGCAAATGTGGGCCCTCGGCCGGAGTGGGGCACGACCCGGTGGGCAATGTTCCCATGTCGACGTCTGTCCTTGTTTGCCACGACATGTGGGTTGTCCAGCTACCAGCGCCGTAACACCCGCAGAGGTACACTGACTGGGCCAACGAGCAGCTGGGGGAGTAGGAGCAGAAAAGCCCATTGGGAGAGTGGAGGTGTCCAGGTAAGAGGTCCAGGGCATTGGATTACTGGTACATGCAGGGGCACTACCAGAGGGACAGGTGTGGGTCAGCCCGGTTGATCCTCAATGGAAGGGACCACGTAACTTGCGATCTTGAACCGGAGGTTATCGTTAGGGCTTACCAAAACATTTGGGAAGCCCCAGACAAGTTCAAATTGCTGAGAGCGTTCGGACGGCTGCCGTCGTTAGTGGACAATGGTCTTTTTGGCTGTCCCTTCACTCCGGAGGAGGTTAAATGGGCACTAAGCAAAATCTTTCCTGGTTCCTCACCCGGCCCTGATGGTCTTACCTGTGGAGTGATCCGAGCATGGGACCCAGACGGGGTCAAGCTCGCTGGACTGTTCAGTGTGATTCTGTCCTTTCCTTATGTCAAATCTTCCAATTCTTGGCAATAATTGTATTTTATTTTAACTTTAAGCATCATCTATTTGTTATTTTTTAGAAACAATTACATACTTTACTTACATACATACTTTACATACACTGTTTATGATTATATAAGCTTTATTTTTCTTTGTACAATTTGATGCTAAAGTTTACATAATATTTTGGCCTTTTGCCTTGCCTATTGGGGCCATGTCCAGCCCTCTTGGCAGCCCTCCCATCACATGCAGGTGCCTGGTGACTATCCATCATCTCTTTGACAGTGCTACTGCCCCCTGCTGCCAAAACTCATGTAAGTATCTGGATGATCTGGAAAAAATTATCCATGTATCTGTGTCTTTGCGTTTAGATTATTGTAATGCCCTGTTAACTGGCTTAGATAAATCATGTCTCTCAAGCCACCAAGCAATACAAAATGCTGCAGCCAGACTGTTAACACATTCCAGGAAGCAAGCTCACATTACTTTGATTTTACATTCTTTACATTGGCTCCCAATCGATTTTAGGATTTGTTTAAAAATTATTGCATTCACATACAGAGCATTAAATGGCCAGACTCCAAGTAATATCTCCCAGCTCCTCACAAAATATACTGCTTATCACTGTCTTTGTTCACAGGCTCAGAATTTGTCAGTTGTTCCTCCACACATGACTAAAGACTAGGTGAGCACTACCTTTCAGTCAGTGGCACCAAGGCTGTGGAACAGTGTACCACTACATCTACACTCAGCTGATGCTCTGGATTCTTTTAAAAAGCAGTTAAAAACTTTTCTGTTTAAAAAGGCCTTCTGCTGAGAATTTTTATTATTAGTGTTCAGCTATTATGATATTTAAATACTGGGTTTTTTTTGTTATTCACCATCTACAGCACTTTGTGAGTGCTGTCTGTGAAAAGTGCTTAATAAATAAACTTTACTTACATCCTTACTTACTTTCTAAGGAAGGGTATGTAAAAATTACTTTACTTGGGCACCATTGTGGCAATACTGTGGGGGAAAATGTCAGGGTCCTTGATTTATGTTCTGCAGTTACTCTGACTGCCCACTAGTCTGACTCACTTACAGTACACAACCCCCAGAATAAAGCACAGTAGAGCATAGTGTAGCACACTCTTGATAGGATCAATTAAATTTAGACATAAAAAAATATCTAGAATAAGTATAAAGAAATCAATAAAAAAGCAAAAGAGAATGTAGATCAAGACAGTCTCAGTCAGTTCAGTCACCAGTCACACAGTCTAAGTCAACCGTTTTCAGTCAGTACAGTCAGAATAAATCAGGCAACACAGTCAAAGCAAACTGAATCCATAGTCATTCAAATCAGAAATCATTTCAAAACAGCTTTATCTTTCATAGCAATCCAGTGTATGCTTATGATCATTATTAGTGAAAAATATTCTTGTTTGAAGGTCATCAAAACTAATGTAAAAACCATCAAAAATAATCAAAATCAAAAATTGTACATAAAAACACAAAAAATGAGTATAAACATCTTCACAAATCACTGCTCCCGAGCATCTTTCTCACATGGCGTGCCTCCTTTTCTGTCCACTTGTGTGGTGTAATCTGTGGTTTCACTGCAAACATCGGCTTCTCTTTTAAATTGACCTGAATTTTGTGTGGAGGATCGTGATCAGTTTTCAGTCAGAGGCTCCACAGTTTCCACGCCTGAAGGCAGTGAGTCAGGTGTGGAGAGACGTGGAGCTTGCTTGTCATTTTTTCCAACTTGAACCAGGATGTGCACCATCGATGTTGAATGGTGAGTTGTGCTGTTCTGAGACAGAACATGCAGCAGAAATTACCTCAAATACTGCTTGCTAACCCAAAGCAGATGGAAAACATGTTTTTTCACACATGAACACAATCTTCACTCACCACCTGGATGCTTTGCCAGATTTACTTCCCTGTGACTTTGTCTATTTCCTGAAAATGAAGTTAAAATATATTTACTTTGAAATACAAAAGGAGATCCATTGTAGAGGAAGGAGAGTATGAAGGTCAGTATGGGATGTCTTCATTACGAGGATCTAATGCTGAAAATGATCTTCAGTGTGATATAGGCTACATTTAAATCCGGCATATCTTTATGGCACCTGTTCCAGGTATTGTCCAGAAAAGTTGAAGGCTGCAGTGCATGTGTGAAATTAACTATGGGAATAATAACTATAGTAAAAAGTAAAGAAAGAGAAAAAAGAAAAAGAAAATGCAGATTCAGTCATTTCAACTAATCTGCTCTAATAAGATAAGCACCCTGCAATATTAGAGAGGGAACCCCAACAATCACATGATGCCCTGTGAAATCACCCTGTTAACCATGACAGATCTTCTGGTTGGAGCTTCTCATATGCACACTTCTTTTTGCCCCACTAATATAACCTGCCACATTTCTTGAAGAGGTTCTCATTAAAAAGTCTCTTTCAAGTTTGCATACCTGACAAATTCAAGACAGTCAGCATCTTGCTTCTCCTTATAAAACCCTCCCTAGATACCACTGACCTACATACTGCATTTACAGTGCCATTTCCAAACTTCCATTTATTTCTAAAATTCTCAAAAAGTCACTCATCAGCTTCAAAGTGGTTTAAGGACACAATATATCTGACAAAGTTGTCCCAAATGGGTGAGTGTGTCCAAACTTTTGACTGTATATATCAGACTAGTCAGTGAGCCTAGGAAAGCACTATATAAATGTGAGCTGTTTAAATGTTTTTGGCTCTAATTCACACCAAAGGTTTGTGTGCAAGTATGAATGTATGAACAAATTTAAAACCATATGCTTAAATTTATGTTTGTGTGTTGGGTTATTTATATTTCATCTAGGCTTTCATTCAAACTATCATGTGTCACATTAACTGTCTTTGTGCTTGTCACCAGCATTCTGCACATAGAAAAATCAAGTACAACTTATTAAATAAAGCAAGTATCCATAACTATACTCCTCAGTATGTGGGCGGAAATCACAGATGACTCAATATGTAATTACAATTTAAAAAGTAGTAGAAAATAAGTTAAAGGCACTAATTGAAATAACACAAGGACATTGCTTGCATTTATTAGTTGAGCATTGCTTGAGATATTGGGGTGACATTAGAGATGCAAAATCAAAGTTGCACCTTTTGGGCTGCAGACTGCTTTCTTCTTGTGCTGTTATTGCCCACATGGGAGCATTAAATAGCAATTTTTTAATATTTTATATTGATTTAGTTCTTATGTCTATAAAACAGAGAATATTTGAATCTCAGAATTGTCCCCATTTTGCTGACCACTTAACACCTGATTTAGAGAAAGGACTGAATGTTACTGTATTCCATATCAATAATGAGACACATGCACATTAAACATGATACCTCTTTGCTCTCATTGCTAGAAATCCATTCATCATTCCATATTCACAGGGGTAGGTCATGTCAGGAAGGCCCAATTTAGTTATTAATTTATTCACTGCATTCTTAATTAAAGATCTGACCTTGGCAACATATTGAGAAAGGTTCAATCAGCTCGGTGCAGCAGAGGGTGAATAATGCATTAAAGGCTGATCAAAACAAACAATGCTAAAAACCTGCCGTGAATAAATTAGTGGAGACCTTCGTTTCATTAGTACATTCACAGATGGGAAATTTTGCAATGAATACTGTTTTTGATCCTATTGTTGATATGAGGAACTCATTAAATTTAAAGCACTGAGATTCACCTTTGCCTCACTCAGAGAGACAGGAGGGACTCATAACTGTCATGAGCCTGGGTCTTTGGTATGTTAATTAGTATTTTTAGAGTTATTAGTCTCACTTTTTGCTTATAGTTTTGAGTTTTCTATTTTTATTTATGATATTCATTGGTTGGTTTCTTAGTTTACATCCTCAGGTTATTCTTTGTCGTCTAGTTTAGTTCTTGTCTTAGTTTGCTTACATTCCCTGTTTGAGTTTGTTCTGCCTGTGTGTTCCTATGTGTTAGGTGTTATTATGTTTCAGGTAATTCCTGTTTCTGTTTATTTGTTTGTTTTTTGGTAACCCTGTCTTTTGTGCCTTATATTCATTTTTACTTCCTTGTCTTGTTTAATTAGTTTCAGCTGTGTTTTGTCACCCTCCTGTGTCCGCTTCACTTGACTACCTCATTTGTGTATTTAAGGCCTCAGTTTGTCTCAGTTCCAGCTGTCATAGCCACTGAAAATGGCTGGTCGATCCATGGCCGATTGGGGGCCTAACCATGGCCTAAACGTGATCCACCACTTATGATGTAGGCAGTCCAGCCTCTGGTGGGAACGCCCCTAAGCAGCATTTGGGGAAAATCGTGGTAGTGTCTTGTTTATCCACCAGGAGGAGCAGTAATAATGGAAGCACATTCATTCAGCCTGCTATGCTGTATACAGTATTCATACATTTAATATTTGCACAAAGGTTCTATAATTATAACAGAATCATAAGGGTGAATCTTTCTCTAAAATGCTGATGTGGCTATTTGACATAGTTTTTGGCTTGCAGCAAATTAAGTAGAGATTGTACACACAGAACAAGCACAACAGAACAGAGAAAACTAGAAAACTGCATTTCCTGAAGAAAATGCAACTGTAAATCCTTTCAGCTGAAAAACTGGAGCTGAAATGCTCTACAAAGCCTGAATGAATATAATCACCCAGGCTGGAAATTGAACTACTGCCCTTTGCATTCCCAAACCAACACTTAACTTGCTGAGATGAACCTGCAGAAAAAACAGCAAGTGAAATGACTGAAAAATGCATGGAAGAACATATAATGAAAGAGAATAAAGATTACAGCAACAATCCTGTCAATGCTTCAAGCATTCACAGTAATTTTGCTTGCACTCCATGGTTTTTGCAGAATGATGAACATAAAAGCATAAAATGATTATTTAATGGCACTACAAATGTATTTAAACAAAAGTTAAAATCTAAATTTAAACGTGAAGTACTGCTGGGTCCTGTCAGGGACAGGCAGCGACACAAGAGGGCAAGTCTGACAGAGAGCGCTATATCCTATGATCACTCTATGATCAGTACCACACTGGTCATGGTATGCTGTTATGACCCGGATTAATATGTAATCTCTGTTTGAGATGTTTAATTGAATTTAATAATTGAACTCATTAGATCCGTTGTTTTGTATCCTGCATGTCGGATGAACGGACGTGCAGAAACCAAGTAAAAATGAGCCTTTCTTTGGTTTCACCAAATGGCAGTACAGTACACAATTACGAGAAGGCACACCTTGAAGCACGGTTTGGTCAATACTGTCATGCAAATAGGATTGTTTGTTTTGACTTTGAGTGAAGATTATCATGACAAAAACAAATGTTGTCACAGTCAGATTGTTTTTATTTTACATGTTAATGTTTGTACATGCAAACAATATATCTTGACACAGTCAAACATTTGCCAAAGTGGCACCAACACATTCTGATACTCCATGTAAGCAATACGTTTTAGCAAAATATGTAGTACAGCAAACGGTTTTATTTTCCATTCTGACCCCCCCCCCTTCTTAACAATAAGTTGCAGAACTTTGTGCAATCCCGTAATAATGCTGTTACAGAAGTCCTGAGTAAGTCACATGGGCCAAAACACTTGTATTGCTTGAATGAGTTCTTGCTTTGTGCCAGGCTTTGCTTCCTTACGGATGAAATTTTTCATGGAGTGCTGTCTGATGGTAGAATGATGGCTGGGACAATACTGTCATGCAAATTAGTCAGGCAGCAGAAGCAGGACATCTCAGAGGCGATGGGTGTTCATATTAATGCTAATGACATGTTATAAAATAATACTGGTTGGCAGCTGTTAATAATGTTATAAGAGATGAAAGTGCAGCCCGAAGCTGTGTTCATAGAACTTATAACAGGAGAAGGAAAAGGGAGACAGCTTGGATTGCACAGCACTACTTCTTTTTAAGCCTATTTATTTACTTATTTAGTTAATAGATTCAGTGAAATAAATTGATGAAAAAATGTTTGCAAGGAATCTTTTGGTGATTTGCAGTGGAAAATGTGTGAAAGGTCATACTGACAAAAAATGTATCAATCTATTTTAGGTTTTTAAAACTTGATCCACTATTGGTAGTACTGCAGCTACTGTATGTTTTAGACAGTGAAAATACTTCAGCAAGAAATGTTAACAAAACATCTGTGAATCACAGAAGTCAAATGTTTTTGTGAAAAAAGCGCCACATCTTGGTGAAACTCTGCAGTTGAGGGAAAGGGGTGTGTTCATGCTGGAAAATAGATACGCCCAGGAGAAGGAGGGGGACTTCCAGCCGGCTGTCAGCTGGCTGTCAGCTGGCTGGGAGCGGCAACTTTAAGTGGCTGCATCTGTATGCCCATTTTCATGAAGCTGCAAAACTTTTTTGATAGCAAGATAAGCCTTTTTAATAACCAGAATGAAAAGTTAATACTCACACTATATCCTCATTCATGTTGCTATTTTTTTTATATT